>SSSI01009919.1:0-80965 GCA_004796505.1 Oryzaephilus surinamensis
CTGAGTGTTTCCCTCTAGTAAACAGTACACGGAATGGTAAAATCTACAAGGGGCCCTATCGTACAGCCTCCGGACACTCATATTGGCTATTTTCATTATTGGGAACCGCTGTACTCTGTCACCACAATATAATATATTGAAGTACTATTTTGTATTCTATTCGTTTTATGTATTGATGGAAATTTTATTGTTTTCAAACGATTTATTTTACTATCAAAACAAATATTCTGTTGTCTACTAGCCATAATAATAATAATACCAGATAATACGTTTATTAGTGAATTTGTCGTTATAGAAGTTTTTTTGTATAACAGGAGATATTCAGTGACGATTTCATTAAAATACAAGAGGAATGAGATCAACTTAAGAAAGGACTAGACGATATTTGATCAAAGGGTCAACTCCGACCCGGTTACAGTAAACTAATGACGTAATTTGTCCCTGTCTGAAAAGCTTTTGAACGTGGAGCTTTTTAAATAAGCAGTTCCCCTATACAGAGCTACTGTGTCCTCTCCACCCCCATCAATTTCCCTATATTAAGCTCTGTCTTGATTTTCTACCTGATTAACTTCACGTTGTCCTGAATAATATACTGATTTATAATATTTTTTTTTAGTCTAAACCTCGGTCTAAACTAATAATATTTCAACGAACTTTCATCAACATGGTATCATGGCAATAAATAAGAGAGCATTTATGTAATTTGACATATTAATGTATTGTGTGATATGTAGATAGAATTTCCATTTATAATACAAATTAGCCTAGAACAGTATTTGCATACAAAACATTGTGAAATTTGAAACTGGAATTATTATATTATAAATAGAAAGAGGGTGAATTAAAGCAAAAATGAACAAATACGGAAATAAACAAACAAACAAAGAAAAAACATTGAAATGATAATTTTATTAACGTAAAACATACATAAAAAATGGTAGTTCATGGAATATTATATTTTTGTTTGGATGTTTGTGTGTTGAGATTTTGTTAACGGATTAACCTTGTGTGTAAAATACAAAATGGGCTTGGTGGGTGTAGCCAAAAAAGATTAAGTTCAACTGTTGATGGTTTTACACAGTTTTTATAAATACGTATACTGCCTTGATCATGAAATGTACAACCAATTTATGGTTAGTTTAAGAGTGCCTACTTTTCAATATTCAGTAAGAACCTACTTTTCAATATTCAGTAAGAACCATGTTTTACTATGCCTGAGTGCACGATTCGTGATCCCGGCAGTATACATATGTACACTGGTGGGCAGTGATATCGGACATCCCAGAATCTAGCAAAAACATGGTCCTTATTGAATATTGAGACTTGATATTAGAAAATAGGGTCCGATTTCCATGCTCGACAGTGTACAACGTATCTACCATTCAAAAACTCTTATAAATTAAATTTTAAAATGTTCATACTTCATAGTACTTCATAGCTCTTTTATTAACTAATGATTTTTATTGAAATTTACATATTATATCTTGCAATCATCCCTCCATAAAACGCCCGCTACTAGTACTCTGCATGTGAAAAAATTGATTCTTTTTAGACAACGTACCGGAAAAATGAAAATTTGGAAAATTCACCAAGTAATTATTGTTTTTTAATTACTGAATCGAAATCCCTTCACGAAATTCAATTTGTGCATTAAAAAATTGCTATTTCCTTACAAATTACTAAACAATGGGTTATTGTACAAATAAATTTTATTCTTTATAAATAATAATTCAATTCAAATTCTATTTCCAAAGTTTTTAAACACATATGTATATATAGTTGTCACTCAACTGGACTTCCTGGTTATATATGGTGGTGATGGTAGTTTAGGGATTATGATTACATAACATATAGAGACTATAGTAATATTTTCCCTTTGAAGCTTTTTCTGATCGTTTTACATACAGAAAACATCACTTTAAAAATGTTTGTTTTTAATATGTTTTATCATTTCGTAAGTGTTTGCACACAAACTTTTCCCCTTTAAAATACTCGTACAGATAATATATTCTTCAGTTCACTTTTTTTTAAATAAACTTTTAAAATCGATTTCTGAACTTGCTCTAACTAGTTAAAGCTATAAGCTATAAATACAAATATACATTTGGTAAACTACTTAGGATAATTAAATGCGTAGGAATGAAATTCAATAAAACTTATTCACAGAATAATGAAAACGAAATTGAAATCGAAAATTGTCGATTAATAAGAAATATCGAGCATATTTCACAGGAAAAGATATTGAACAAACTTAGATAGAAAAATTCGGAAAAACGACGAAGCTGTTTCGATTTTTTCCTAGCCGTTAGCGTTATGTCTGTCTGGAAATTTGAATATTTAGATAGAGGTAGTTGTTAGCAATTTACAATGTTAGCGAACGGTTAAACAGACCAGGGGAAAATATTTAAGTGAATAGAAATTTGAGATATACCCATGAGAGATGAGGGAGTGCTTTGTTATAAACTTTGCATATTTGATGTTTAACAATGTGGTATAAGTATATATTTACACTGTTTTAGAGAGTATGTCTAAAATATATGTATGTCTCTTAAATATAGAGTGCGTTGTGATGAAATTAAAGGAGAGAAGCACTTGAGGTATTCTGTTATAATATACACTATGTTACTTTATGAATGAATTCGTATCGTTGTTGGGATACGAGGATAGATAAAAGGGATAGAATGTACATTGTGAAGAATGTGTTACACAGTTACGTAATGGTGAGTAAGAGAATGCAACTTTTAGTTGGGGGTTGGTGCTGTAACGTCCAAAAGGGACTAAATTACGAGCTGTAATGTGATCTACTAGCCATGTACCGGGTGTATAACATCGGTTACCATACGTGATGTGCCTATAAATACATTATATATACATATATATATATATGTATTAAGTATTAACCAAATACATATGACCACTGTCACGTAGCACCCCACCGAAAACATCAACCCCTATCATATCAAAAACCAAAAACATTATTTTAAACTTAACTCGTTAAATATCATCAGTGTTGAAATATCAAAATTGCAATTAATTAAATAATAATTAACGTAATCTTTTCCTTATATACGTATTCGACTTATTGATTTTCAGTTTTCCCGTTTTGTGAATCATCATCACAATAATGCAGAATGAGTTTCAGGACCGCGCTTAGCAGGATTTCATATTTACTATTGTGAGGGCAATCTTCTTTCTCGTTATTGCTTCTCCAGACCCATTTCTTACGACACTGTTCTTTTGCCATACACCAAACTACCCATTCAAATATCACTAGCAGCAAAAAAAGGGAAAGAAAATATTCCACCACACACACACCCACACCACATAATGTTTCATATAAATATTTTTTTGTTTCCACCAACGTAAGGGTGATGCATTAAATTTGGAATATTCAACTCATGTATTAATCATGTAAAAAATACGTGAAGAGAGTTAGTTATTTTATTTTACAAGAACAAAAAAAATCTTACGCTTAAGTCAATATATGGTGAATTCTTCGTTTATTAAAAGTTGTAAAATGTCTGTTCAAATAGGGGATGAAGCTAAGAATGCGAAATATTTGACTATTCATAATAAATATACTTAGAAGAGAAAAACAGAACAAGTCGTTGGAAATTCGATCTAAGTAAATGATTTTTCGAATTTCTTAATAACTTTTCAATATTATGTATATAAAAATACTATATTATACAAGATGAAAGTTATATAATTAAATAACTTCAACCCAACTGATTTTCCCTCTATATTGGTGTATACATATATATTTATTTTTGTACAGTTGTATTTTAAAGGGATGGAAAAAGGAAAATGTTAAAGTATATATAGGGCTGATATAGGAATTGTATATAGTTGGGTATATGCGTCATAGGTGAGGGACATGAGATTAAAGTCTTGAGAGAAAATCAAGAGGGTCGAAGGGTTTTCCCTGAGAATTGTAACAGAGGGTGACTAAGACATTGAACACTTTTTATGTGACATATAATCTAATGCTGTATAACTTTGATTGCATTACAACTTCAACACACAGTCACTCACTATACAATATACCCTTCACTATCAAGATTAATTTTCTTAAAGGCGAATAAGGGCGCCTGACGAAATCATATCATTAATTAGCAATTTAAGAAAATCCGAAAACTGTTTATATACATATTAGCATTATCAATCAAACGTAAACTTTATTATTTATTTTGATTAATGTTCAACACACCCAACTGAATTAATTAACCTTTGTAAGGTGAACATTTTTTTTTAAACCACATAATCTTAAAATCGATATTACGTTTATCTTCTGTCTGATCAAATGAGGACAATTTTTTTTCTTTTTGCAAATAAACTGTGCAATTTATTTGTCACTTTGTCAGCTTTACTTAATGGATTTTCTACAGGAAAACCCTTCAAGTATTTTAAAAACATACTGGCATAAATACCTTTACAAGCTACCCCCATGTGTGGGTTTATGACTCATCGAAATAGCCTTTTACAAACCATTTATTATTCAGTACATTAAAACACATTTAATGAGAATATATTGTATTTATGTAGAAGGGTTGAATTTTTACTAGATTGGATAAAACTAATATGTTTAATATGGTTCAATTAAGGTATTTCCTAACAACACAATTTCTTCACAAATAAATTGGCATCGAATGTAAAAAACGTATTTCATTAGTACGTGTCATCCCCCTTAAAGTGTCTTCTAGTGCCCTTTTCACTGATTGAAATTTGTTACCGAAGAATGAGTAAATTGTTTAAGAGCAGGTATTCTTTTATGAGATCGTCTCCTTTATTTCACTTAATTCTCTTTTAGTCTAACAGCAAGTGCAAAATATAAACATATTAAATTTCGTACAAAATAATTAATTAACATTACACAATGGTACTTTTCGTAATAAATATCTGTCTTTTAATTCTTCTCACTCATATTCAACAAAATGAATAAATCAGAAAGTTTCTTCTTTCATTAATAAGTTAATAACAAAGAAATTGAATAATTTTCATATATATTTTGCAATAACAAAGGACTGAATGTTATCTAGTTTTTGATTTTTTTTGGCGGGTAAACATTTGGTATTGAAATTTTTGAAAAACATTCTTAAATGACTTACCAGAGAAGCTGTTTAATAAAATGAATTATACGTGAGCAGGTGTCAAAAATACATTAACCTAATACGGCACTTATAATAAAATTTGGAAACGGGGAAAAGCGTGTTTACAGCACGTTACTTGGGGAAATACTGTAGAATGGATGAGTCATCACACTATATATAGAATTCAAGTACATTGTGACTTCAGTAAGGTCCAATGGTGGTATAAAAGCTCGAGTTTGCGCTGTTACGTTGGAAAATGGGAAAAGCTTTAATAAAACTGAAATCGATGCGAACGCCATGCGCGTAGCGTGAAAATTCTAAACTATCAAACCACTTTCAGTTTTGTTCTCGTAAATGCGGTTTTGATGGTAGACGATTTGGTACGTTCTCGTTCGTTTTTTTTTTGTATCTTTATAGTTTACATGATGACATTACAGCACCCCTCAAAGCAAATGACGTTTGACCATTTGACAAATACATTATGAACCGCAATAACCCTCCTAATATAACATATACTTATATTGTATATTGTATATAAAAGTTATATAACAGCTAACAGCCAAAACAGGAACACTCGATGATGATAGTATATATTCACACGAAATTGTCGTAAATAAAACATCTTGTGTGTGTGATATTAAATTCAAACATAAGAAGACGATCCACACAAACGATGACAATAGATTGGGCTTTTCGCTTTGTCAGTCAATGTGCACAGCTTTAGAAAATTAAAGTTCTATTTGTTCCTGAAATTGTGTCATCAATTTTTATGATACCAACAAAGAAAATATTTTATTTTGATCAAATTGTATTTAAACTCTACAGTTTTTCTTTAGCAAAATTATGATTAATTTCATATTTTAGTATAATATAAGTACATATATGCTATAAAATTATAACACAATGAATTACATGCGCAATAGAATGATTTACATCTTTCTTTATCATGGCATTAATTTATCTCCAGTAACTGTAGTATTTTTTATTGATAATGAAATCTGAACTAGTTTTGATTTCCATTTGAACTTATAAATAAAAAAGGATGCGCATTTTTTCATCTTGCAATTTGATTCACTGATTTTGTCTTGTTGTTCGTCGTATTTTAGAAAATCGCATACTAGTCTGACACTTTGAAAACTATTCTATTAAATAGTAAAGTATCTTTGCCAGACATACAGTATTTTTCAATATTAAAGTGCATTTGAAATTTACTAGTGTATATTTGATGTATGATCAAAGTGCCGAAAAAGATATTCTTGTAATGGTGTTTGGTGTCGGTTTTATATATGTATATCTTTTCTACATAGAAACCAATCGTATATTCCCTACTGATTTTAAATCACTCTCATATACATACAGTATATAAAATGGTAGTAGTAGTATCGGAAAATGTTTGAATTTTTTTCGTTTGTATGGCATTTCCTACATGACGTAAAAAGCTTATTTATATACAAGGTGATTTTTATTTGAACACATAAAATTGTTACTTTTTTGTACTATTTTAATGTAAGAAAAACTAATAACAATATATTTCAAATTTTTGAGATTTTCTTCAATAATTGAATTTTAAACAATTATTACCTGTATAGAGGAATTTGTGTAATATTTGTCTCTATACACTAAGCTACTATCCAAGCAAATGTATTGATTCATGCAAATTATGTTATGAATAAAAGAAGAATTGATAAATGTGTGCATATGTGTGTGTGCGTGTGTGTTTGTTTTATATGTGCTTCTATGCACTTTTCAGACCACAAACTATAAAATCACTTGAAAAAGTTCACCACATATTTACATTTTTATTATTTATATATAATAAGAAGTGGAAAAAGCTTCTGAAAACCACACATTAATTTGTAATTTCCGCCCCCTTATCTTATATTTACTTTCATCTACGCCGTACAATTTGAATCCTAATTATTGTTCTATAATTAAAATAAATTTATTACGATTATTCAATTCACGTTAATACAAAATTGTATTCATTATTACATGAAGACGCAATCAAATTCAAATTTGAAATTTTTTTTTAAACACTCCTTTCTCTTCAGTATAACTCTTGATTTTTATTAAGTCAATTTTAAATAAATTTGCATAACCCCTTTCTATACATTTTCTATATACCCTTTTTCTTTTGCAATTTCTTATTAAAATGAATTTCACATTTTATGCTCAACTTTTTCTTCAATATATAAGTATGCGGACGCAAAAGCTACAAGAAAATTACAATTATTCATCAGCAGGTCTGATGCTGATGCTTCCAGAATTCCAGATGAAATGCAGACTGCAAAAAAAAATAATGGGAACTATACAGGTGTTGAATGTATTGTTAACAAAAAAAAGAGTATTAATGAACGGAATTGAAAACGTGATGTCCAAGAATGATCATTGAAACATGTGTGTGGGCTTTTTTGCTATCCCCGTTTATTAATGATGGAAGTGTTATAAAAATCCTTTATGTCAAAAATCGTAAAAGGACGATAATTATTACGTATTTATTTTATTATAACAGTAAAAGCGCAAGTACCAACAAAGGATTTCGATTTTATGTTATATGTACACTACCGGGACCATGATTCCTGCACTTAGGTAAAATGTCTATGCAAACTTTATAATAAATAATTTATGGTTCGTTTTAAAGTGTCAATATTCAATATTAGAGAAGGACCATGTCCTTACTAAATGTATACCTTGAGTGCGCGATTCATGATCCCGGCACTATACATCTACTTTTAGTTTTATGTCATATATGGACCTTATATTGGGTATATATTTATTTAATTTTCTTATATATTCTCAAGTAGTGTATTTTATAGTTGTAATAAAATTTCTACTTAAGATAATTGTTCCATCGCATGTGAAAAACTTTAATGT
Source organism: Oryzaephilus surinamensis (assembly GCA_004796505.1). Lineage (NCBI taxonomy): Eukaryota > Metazoa > Arthropoda > Insecta > Coleoptera > Silvanidae > Oryzaephilus > Oryzaephilus surinamensis. The sequence continues at coordinate 7,965 of SSSI01009919.1, forward strand.
TAATATATATAAAAAAAAACAAATTCTTATTATATTTATTATTAACTAGTGTATCATATTTCATACAGAGTAATGTAATTCAATTATAACTTTATTTTTTGTTTCTTATCTTGAGGGGAATGGATTCTGAAAGTATTTGTAATAAATTGTTATGTTGTCATAAAAAATATTAAAACTTGTTGGGTAATTTCTCAATTATCTTCTGTTTTTTTCTCTTTTAGATAGAAAAATTGTGAGATTTTTACCTATAAAATACACCTGGAACACTAAATTCCCATTTTATTTTACTGTTTGAACGGTTTATATACGTTAGACATGCTTTAAATTCACCGGTTTTTATTTCACTTAAATTTTTATACATGAAATGAACTACATATTGAGTACTTTTAACTTAATGTGTACGTACTACGTAATATGCAAAAGGGGCTTTTTAAATAAACCAAATGTAGAGTGTTACGAAAACTAAAAACATTTAATTATTTTCTATAAATTTAAAAAGATTTTTTACTAAACATTAGTTGATGGTCAATACTATGGAAAGTATACAGCCAGATTTTTAAAAATAGGCATTTTCTTTTATTTACAACTAGCTTTAAGTTTTTTTATGGAGTCGTAAAACTGCGGTTTTGTTTTTCCAAATAGTCTACAAACAGCAAATTTAACAACTTTATTGTCTTTGTCAAAGCTAAGTTGAAAAATGTTAAAAAGGCCTCTTAAAATATATTTATATACCAGCACATTCGGTTGGAAAATAACCAAATCGGCTGTTTCCGGATATTTTAAAAAATACTGCCATTTTATTGGTATTTTAAAACTTACATTATTAAAACACCATCAAAAATAGAAAATTTTTCAAAATTTCAAATATAATACCATATAACATTCGGAAAAAACCGAAGCCATCGACTGAATTCGGCAAATTTGAAAAATTCCGCTATTTATTGGCGTTCAAGTTGTTCGTTACAGTTTAAATTTTAAATTATTGAAACACAAAATAAAAATAATCATAATCATAATAATACATATAATTATTTTGCTTAAATATAATCCGAAAATAGATATTTAATCCAATACAATAATAACCGATTTCCAAACTATTGGAAATTCTATCTATGAAACGTGCCTCTTATAATTGAGTAATTAGTAAAACCCTTTAAGCGGAAATATTTTCCTGTAATCATATAAACAGTTTCCCATTTTCGCCATGAGCGAATGGTTGTCCGCAATATATGTGTGTTTCGATTCATTTCGTTTTCGTTATTAATATATTGGACCACATGCATACATATACATATATTCTTCCCCAAACTGTTCCCGTATTAAATGCGTTTCTCCTGCTGCTGTTGCAGCAATGGTTAATCAGGGGATTAGCCGCCATACCGTAACCGGAGAACGCCACCAAAGGGCTAACCCAGAATAATTAAAATCCAGACTAGACAAGCAAGGAATGTACATATTTGGAAATAATTTAGACGGGAACGAAATCAGATATAAAAAATACATATGTTCGTACATTATGTTATTTTTTTTCTCTCAATGTTTGTACACGAATTGTATTTAATTAAATTTACCTTTTAGTAAATATTTACTTTTGTTTTCGTGTTTAGATGTAATTTTGTATACAAATTCTTCTTCTCCCCATAATACTTTATCTTGATCTAATAAAATAGTTAAAGTGATCTTGAATAGCTATTATTTTCCTGTACAAATAGATGACTTTATTTATATTACGGGTGGAATAGTTTTCAGAAAATAAACACACCATAAAATATGTCAAAAATTCACTTTGAAGAACTTTGTCATTTTATATGCAATAAACTATAAAATTTAATTTTACAGTCGATAATAAAACGAATCTAATTCAAGATAAAACTAACAATACTTATACATAATGTTAAATGGGAAATTTTCCGAAAGAAAATCTGTTCTATTTTAATAGAAGCTTTTAAGTTAAATTTGTCCGAAAATAGAAAGTTTTTTAAGAAAATTTTCAACTTTCAGAAAACATTCCTTCGAGGAAAAACTAAAGTACAACAGACACAAAATTGTCTTCTTTGTCCCTAAGGGAATGAAAAGTTGTTTTTCTTACAAGAAATGACATTTTATGCTACTTTCAATTAAACTGACTTTTTAGTAGTTATATATTATTATATATGGAGTGTTCAAATTTTATGAATACATATATGGCTTGGTATATTCACAATATCCTATTTTATCTAAAAATTTCACTAACGCCCTGCAGGGACATGTTTCATCTGTTAAAAATTAATGTCATATTCGATATGTATGAAAAATGATTGTACATTTTTCTTGTTCTATTCAAAGCACCTCAAGATGTTATTGATTATATGTTTTGTTAAAAGTTTGTTTTATCAATAACATCCTCTTTCTCCTTTTTACAAAAAAAATATAAACATATTACCGCTTATAGAATATAGTATAATTTATTTATAGCTGAAAATTTTATTTATTTATTTTGTAGAAATTTATTTATAGTAGATTAAAAAGACAACTGCAGTGAGTAAGCCTTTGGATGTTTATTTTGAACGAATATATATATATATATATGTATATATAGTGAATCATTCAGGAAAATCGTTACGAGAAACGAGCGCATCCCAAAACAAAGCGAAAAAAAACGGACTGTAAAATGAAGTAATGAAACGTTCATTTTCTGTGTCACACAATTAATTTTTCATTAAAACATTCGTAATTAATAAAATCAAATTTTTGGCAAAATTATATTGATGGATGATTTTATCATTAATTGAAAAAATGCTTCAATTTATTTTATTTATATTTCTCTGTATTGTTAGGAATGTTAAAATTGAATTTAATAATCACTAATAGGTCAATAGGTTGTCACAAAACTATAATTATACATGCATTTAATACAATTTGAAAATATGTAAATAGACTTTTTATATAAAACAGAAATACATAATAACAACTGAATTGAATTTGAAATGAAATTTTCTGAAGGTGAAAATAAATAAATAAAGAACGCATGGTTCTTTCAAAATAAGATAATCAATAGTACAAGTAAAATTTGGAACATCGTAAAATGAGAACTAAACAATATTGTATTTTAGAAAAAAATGTATTGTTAGGTAATATCGAATTAAATCCTTAACCTTTCCCTCATTTTGCAAGATTGAGCTAGTATAGAAGACTATAAGACTAAAATATAAATCCACCTGTAGATATACAGTTTTTCATTGCATACTTTTGTGTTTTTATTGTTTTTTTCTTTATAGTTGATATTGTTTAAAAAAATGCATAAATCGTGTTAATGTAATACAATTTATAAAATTGTTAGTTTGTATCTTTTGTATTTTCTAATGTAAATCTACCTTTTTCTCCAATGTAGATAATTCTTCAGTACCACGTACAAAACGTTCAAATTTAAAACTATTTGATCTATATAATTCATTATCACATCTTTTACTACAAAAACGTTTTGTAATTGCACGAGATTTACACGATTTACAATCTTTAACAGAATCCCAATCAATATTAAATAGACCGCGTGTCTTTTTATTATCCTGACTAGATCGACGTCTAGATTTACTACGGCGACGTCTACGTATTTTAATTGTTTCCTCTAAAAAATTTTTCTCTTGTATTTTATTAACATCGGATTGTGTTCTTTTTGAAAGGCCAACTCTTTTTAGCACTCTTTCCATATCCGCGGTGTACACCGGACTGGTGCTGGAAAATTTCTCTATAGTCGCGCATCCCGAAAGCGCACTCAGCTGTCTTTTGTCGATTTAGGGCATTGGATTTTCAAAAAAAGAAAATATAATCACAATTATACACACACTGATATTATTAGAACAAGAAATACCCATATTATACAGCTCTGTAGCAAAATATTATCAGCAAGCGTGCTTTAATCGATTTGAACATTTTCAACGAATTTCATTTATTCAAATTTTTCATTCTACGTATAATACGAGTAATATGAAAGGAACAATTAAACTAGTTATTAATAATAGACTTTAAAACAGATTTATTTAATTAATACTATTTACAATAATAACATTAATTCTAGTAGTATCAAACAAATTGCCATAATTTTTTTTAACAATACTAAAAACAAAAGTATATATAATATATGTATATGTAGATATAGAAAAAATCTAAAAATTTTTGTACAGTTTTATATTATATAGTTTACAGAGAGCTAATTGATATTTATACTACTCATTATATTTTATATTATTATTAGCAAGAAATTAATTGTATTCAAGTGTCAGTTTATAATTTCATGTAAAAATAATGAACAGGAAAACGTCGTGTCATATTAATGATCATTAAACTAAAAAAAATATATAATTTATATACATTTTCGAAATAGTACAATGAATGCATTTTTTCTGTATTTACATTTTACATTTACATAAATACTTAATAACTAATTTTGGTCATTTTTTTTAGGAAAAGCTTCTTTTTATAATTATTAAATAATACTATTTATTTGTAATTTATTTATAGTTCATTTCCTTAGAAAATAAAAACACAACCTTATATTCTAATAAGAAAATTTTAGTACGAAGACAAAAATCTCTATGTCTTTCTGTTTAAATAGATTGTATTGTAAAATATTTTGAAATTGGGATTTTCTCGTTTTAAGAATACCTGTGCACTTATGTCCATAATCAAATAAGCTAAAATAAAAGAATGATAATATAAAAATATAGAGTATTTTTATTTTTCGAGTATGTATAATAGTGCAAATCAATTTCAACAAAAACAAATTGTACAAAAGATACATTTATTAACAAAAAATAATAATAAAGAAAAGACAGAGTGGACAACTGAAATGTAATAATGTAAATAAAAAAAATCGTAATATTTAAAATAACTATCACATAGTAAATCACTAAACAGATAGAAATTAATTATTTACACAAATTTAAATACAGAAAACAAACGAAGAAAAATTCTATTTTTTTCAAGTGTGAAGAGGGTTTTTTGGGGGCTATCGCTCATAAATGTACTGTTAGTTGTGGTTTTAAATTTAAATTCGATGTGATCATTAATAGACACAAAAAATACACAATATCAAAAAAAAATTAACGTATAATGTGACAATTTATTATAATATACGGCATATATTTATTTAAGCTTTCATGGGGTAAGGTATAATGATTATTTATTTAAATACTGTTTTGTAAAACTGTTCAAATATCACAGGCAGGAGAAATTACAATAAAAAGAATGGTGTACAAATCTCTTATGAAATTATGATGCTGAATTTGTTATAAATTGTTTATAAATAAAATAAAAATACATAATAAAACAAATTCAGACAAATTGACACCCGCATAAATTATTAATGATTGGAAACAAATAAAACAATAAATCGTCTTTCGAAAAGAATAAATAATATATTTTTGTAATACGGGGTGTCAATATAAATTCATTAACAAATTTAAATGGTATTTGAAAAAAGTATAAAACATTTTTTTAATCTATATACAAATTATAATACAAAATTAATCGATACACATTTCTCATTCCTGTTTTCTATAAATTAACTGGTATCATTTGGAACAAATGTATATAAAATATATAAAAAAAACTTTGTAAATAGCATGTGTGTATTCAGATCTCAAATAAATTAAAGCAACTCTTTAAACGATAGACTTAATATTATACAGGCATTTTTCAATTAAAAATATCTTTTCACCCTGGCAGTTCCAAACATATGTATGTGTTTTTTTTAAAATATTATGCCACACATTTAAAGATTGCCTTCAATATTCTAAAATGAAATGATCAGAACACAAATAATAGAAGTAAAAGAGTAAAACAGTATATATAAATACACTGTCCTATTTCTATATTTTTTCAGATAATGATTTTAATGTTAGGCTAATTTACTCCCCTACCCTGGACATTTCACACTGACATATCTATCTATTTATTAATTATAGCTAAACGAAAATAAATGTCATAAATTAAATTAACAAAATAAAGTATATGATGTATAAGATGCATCAGATATTTCAAATAAATATTGCTTTTGCTGCTAAAATTGTTTTTTTTTTAAATTACATAATTTGAGTTGACTAGAAAATTCGATTCATACAATTTTATAAAACTTAGAAACTGTTAATAACAAAAAAAGAACATTTATGAACCCTCAAACAATTATTTTTCGTCAACACATTCACTACTAGTACATTTTTGGCAGCATAAAAATTACATAAATTCAAAATATCTGCTAATAAATGTCATAATAAAGTTATGTCACACAAAAAAAATCATTAAGTAAAAAAAATATAATTTACAGTACAATTTTTAACTGAAACACGATAATATTCACTTCGAACTGGTGTATTTAAAATTGTTTTCATATTTTTTTGCATATTATACACTTTCATCTTTTCAATTAGGAACAACATATTATTTTCATATTTTTTTCTCAATTTAAATATATTTTCAATATATGTATATGTATATTATAATTAAAAAACAACACAATATGTTCAATTTGTTCATAATTTTCTACTGTTATAACCACAATGTGAGACTGGCATTATGTCACTTGAAATTTGACCATTGATTTTGCACTTTTTTTTTGTAATACACATAAATTATATAAAAAAATTACAAAGGTTTTATAAATTATATAAATTATAGCCCCACAAATTGGCCCAGTCCTAGCTACTTCTTTGTCTTTTTGATGATATATCAGGCGTTATCATAGAACTTATCATACCATTTAACATATATTTTAATTGTGGCATATAATTAATCACATTTCTCACTTGCACTAACGGCACTGTATCGTTGGCATTTTGACATTTACCATTTTCAATTAATATTCTCATTTGTGAACTATAAAATAAATACAATAACGAATTAATAATGGTAAAAATATGGTAAATTTTTTTATTGATTTTACCCATTCGGTTTGTACAGTCCAATTCCTAATACTTGCATTACTTGTTGACACGACTGCAATGGTACATTTGGGAAGAATGTCGATATGAAATCTGATAACGTGACTAACAAATCACTATAAACGAATGGCTTCATATTAATACATGGTAACAATTCTCCTTCAACTAATGCTTTTTGTATTTTATATGGACATGGTATACCGGTCGCTGGTGTATCTGGTATTGATAATAGTTTACGACTTGAATTATTTACTGACGATACACGACCATTTTGTATAATTTGTCTATCGTCTGGTGTTGTTGTTGTCCGCGCTGTTGATTGTTGATGGGCAGGTTGTTGATTTATTAATTGTGGTGGTCCACCATAAACTTTTTGTAATTCTCTTCAAAAACAAATGAAATTTTTAAAAAATTTTTTTATTACAATTAAAACGTCAATCATTTTTACCTATTTTGAGCATCTACATCAACATTTTCAGTTCCATACCGTGTTTGGGGTGGTTCGTACCTTGTTGGTAAACCACCATTCATATGCAACAACGGTGGTGGATATTTCGGTAATGTTGATGACGAATGGTAATTATTTTGATTCATATTTGTTTCTAACATAATATAAGCACCAGAACATATTGGATTCGATTGGGAACTTGATGTGTATGGGGTTTGCCTGTAACATTTTGTTGAAAAAAATATCTATAGATAAATTATTTCTTTACGCAAAAATACGAAAACTATTAAATACATTATTCGCAAAAGCGGTCAACGAAAAAAAAATGCTAAGCACGTTCATATCAGTAATAAGCCACTCACCATTCTTCTTTCCCATAACCAGGATAACTATAAAATATTTTTTTATTAATGACCTTATAAATTTCAGTAATGACAATCATACTAAGCAATATAATACAGCTTAGCTGATTATATATGTACGTTTATTTTTACATCGAATTTACCGTGTACTAAAATGTTCTCCAAAACTAAGAAAAGTGTTCAAAGAAATTAGAGAAATAATCAGAAATCTCTATTTTTGTCACATAAAATCCAGAACACATTCAAAATATTGTTAAATATAAAAATGTTTCCAGACCGCAAAGTAATACCATGCAAAACATTTCTAAACGTCGCAAATTTTGGAATAATTATGTAAAAACTAGTCATACTGATTGGAATTTTTGATGTTCACGAATGTTTTGCGCGGTATTAATCTACAGCCTGGACTTATCTTTAGAGTAATAAAGTCGCATACAAACGTAACGTGCGTATCAAAGAAAATTTTGTAAATAAAAAATAAATGAATAGTAATAGAAAAGGTCATAACAATAAAAATGATATTTTTGAAACAAATCCCACGACTGTAAATGTTACTGTTACCGATACCCTGAAGTTCTATTAGATATGCAAGTAGAAACTCGGCTTTTTTTGAACGCATTTAATGATATTAAACATAGAGATCAATAATCGAAATATTCGCCACTACTACCAATGGTCTTTTGCCATTTATTAGGTAAAGGATGAATGTCTATGCGATAAACATTGGTGGTTTTGAAGCAAAATGGTCGTCGAACCATTTTCATATATGTATATAACTTTTGTGAATCGTTGGTCTTTCGAATCTAAAAAGATGTGTAAGTTCCTGGGTTGGTTTAGCTTGATTTTGTTTTACGTGAACGAGCGTTGTCATGCAGCAACATTATTTTCCAACTGTCTTAGCACGAAAATTCTTCTTCCAGAGCATCATTTAATCTAATTAATTCAGCCTCTTTTTGAGTTTGAAATGGATTCATCCAGTATAACTTGAAGTTCTTCATCTTCAAATTTTTTTATTTCATTATGTCTTGAATCGTCCTCAAGACAAAAATTTCCAGCACGAAATCTTGCAAACACATTTTTTACAATTGAATCACTCACATAATCTTCACCAAAGTCCAATTAATCAATTGCTTAGCTTGATCAACACTTTTTTTTCATTTCAAAATAGAATATGTTTATTTCCTTATCAATTCACCCTCATCTCATAAAATTAAAACACAATCAATTACTGTTTGTAAAGGACTAAAAGGCCATAGAAACAGAGAAAATTAAATTATACATATTCAAAATTGGATAAGAATTGGATGTGTACAAGTATATTTTTTTGCAATCATCTTTAGAGCCGAGTTTCTTCAAATTGCCCGAAACGACAAATGTTGAATTATGTTAATGAAATATCAAAACGTTTTTTCTAAAATATTATCTAATAAAAAGTAATTATTTAACATAAAGAATCATATTTTGGAGAAAGGAACTTTTGTAATTTCAATAACATTAAATAAAATATTAAATATACATTTATCAACTAATAACAATTTTTGTATTAAATACGTGAAAAAAAGCTTTTTGTCTGCAAGAAAGGTACTTTTTCACTTAGCAAGCCTCTACAAAAGTCAAAAAAATATCAATCTCACACACAAAATAGATTTAATGCACATAATACAAATGAACATTTTTCTACAACTCTAAGAAGACTTGCCGTTTTAATTATTTTCAGCAACAGTATGAACACGGTTTTCTCCTATTGAGAAACATACAATGAAAAAAATGACAATTTTTAAGCACAGAAAATAGTAAAAAGACCTCTCTTTTTAAATGTTGTAGAAAAATGCAATTTCAAACATAAAATAACAATATAAAATGAAGCACAACCATAAGATTTAAGAATATGTAAACTTTTGTGTCATTTTATATAAGAAATGTTTAAAAAACTAAAAAAGAAAAATAGGCGAACATATAACATCTCAAGAGAGGCTTTTTAAGGATTTTATTAAGTATTAAAAAACGTACAAAATGACTAAATTTTAAGAAAAATTACAATTGAAAATATATTTAAATTAACAACAATTGCATTGTAATACTGGCAAAATTAAAAATGGCACAAAATTAGGTATATGTGTCACAAAAGAACTAATAACTAAAAAAATATTAACCAAATTAAACAGACTACATAGAGAACGTCATCAAAAACTGAACAATAATTATTATAAATATTCGAACGCATTTACTAAATTTATATCAACATTGTTACAAAGTCTATAATATCTTATGAGAAAAATAATGTTTGGGAAAAAATTGAGTAGAAAAAAACTGACAGACGAAATTAATACATATGTATATTGTTGTACAGATTTTAAAGCAAAATTAAAATAAATATGTAATAAATAATTAAATAACATTCAAATGATCGAATAAAAAGAAATATATGTACTTATCACCAACAATAGTATTTAACGAACTGATTATGCGTTAATCAGTTAAACTAATAAACTAAAACATGAAAAAATTAAGACCATGTGTATTTCATTTCTTTGAGAAATTCATTTTTTCGATTTTAACATACAGCGTTTTAAGCCTAAAAAAAATAAAATGAAAATATTTCAAAATAATGCATGTTTTAAATGGAAAATTTGTAAATCTGAAAATTTGTTTACATCTTTAACATTAGACAGAAAAGAAAAATATCTTATTTAAAAAAAACATTTTAAAAGAGCCTTTCCATTACAATAAAAAAATATTTTATTACTGATCCATGCATATATGTATGTATATGCGATAACAAATCCATTTCGAAAATATAACACATGTTTTTATTACTATTTAGTGCTAAATAGTGAAAATTTGAAATGAATGTTTATTTGACTCATACTGGTTGATAAAGTCAATAACGATCGATTAAGACAAGAAAATATGTTGTACACGTTGATAAATCAGTTATTAAAAATATGCACAAGTATAAACAAAATGTACACCGAATAGGTTTTTCATAATTCAAAAAACACTATACAATACAAACATTATACAAAACAAACAACAACAATTTTAACTAAAAATACTAAAATAAATGCTATAAAATGTGTAAGAAATTAAAATATAAAAACAACATCTATAAAATCTTAAATCTAAATTCTGAATGCTACGTTAGAAAACTTCGATTGAACAAAAATATCTTAAATATGAACATTATTAACACAAGCCCATACAATATTTTTGCGTTAAAATGAAATGTTAACTAATAAAATTGTGAGAAACATTAAGAATAAGATTTTGCAAACCAGGAAAAGCATTTTAGTATCATGACTGTTGTTGTTAAAGATTATTATTTATGGAAATGATTTAAATGCAAGTGGTTACAAGAAATAAATTCGTAATTAACGAAACAACTTACGTGTGAGAGGCTCGAATTAAGGGCGGTGGAGGAGCTTGTGGCATATTTCCATAGTATGATGTTGATGGTCTCATATTATGTCTTGAATATGTTGGTTTAACAGCTGAACTAGCGGTCATCGGTTGTGCTGCATGATAGGGTGGTTGTCCACCAGCCATACCATAATTTGAATAAACATGTACATTGTGCGCTGCACTATTATTCGCCGCTTTTGCTTGTGTAGCCGGTTTTGGGGATGGTGGTGGATGATTTTGAACGGGTGGTGCTGCTGGTTGTCTTGTCCATACAAATGTTGATGCTGCTGGATTTCTTGTTGTATCAGTTATCAATAATTGTGAATCTAAATTCTTTTTTGGCCAATAATCTTCAAACGTTGTACCAGGTGGAAAATAATTTTTAATATCATTTAAACTTATAACAGAACATGAATCATGTGAAAATAATTCATTGCGTATTCCTTGTACTTTACAACAAAATTTTAAATATGACAAATCCCATCCTTCTAATTTATCGGCACGTTGTTTCAAATTATCAGTCTCGCCCTCAAAATAAAATAATGGAACGTATTTTTGACCATTATACATGGTGTATGGTACTACAGATTCTCTATTAATTCTTATAAAACCACATCTATTTAATGAATCTGCATCAACAGAATTCATTAATTTATTGTAGCAATGTCCCAAAAATTTAAAAAATTCAGTCGCATCTTGTGTACGTACAATTAGGTCTCTTGTTGTAAATTGTTCTCGACCAAACTGATAATCACAATGTTTAAAATTGATTTCATTTAATAAACGGGCTTCGGCTTCTGTTATATAATAACTTCTAATATTTGTACAACCATACAAATCTTGATGCAAGAAACTTAAAAGTTTGTTAAGAACCTTCATTTCGACCATACGAACGGCACAATACATTTCACCAGAACGTATTATGTACGGAATATGTGCTTTGCCAATTGTTGTCCATCCAAAACGTCCTTTAATTGATTCTTCATCTAAACTTCTGCTATTTTCGCTAGGAGCTGTTGAGGTACCACCTTTTTGTTTTGATTTATCATTCAAAAAATTTGATAGATTTATACCTTGTTGTACAGTGGATGGTTTTTGGGACTGGGTCTGCTGTTGTTGTTGTAATATCACCAACTTGGATTTATTTGCTGCAAATTTAGCAGCCAATTCTCGTATTTCGGCTTCATCATCCCTTTCTTGCTTGACGGCATTCATTTTTTCAGTTATAGCAGCTATATGCTTATATGTATTATCACCTAAGCGAGAAAGAACACATTTACTGTCAAAATTTCTATTTTATCCATGTTTATTTCAATATAATCTAACAATTTAACTTGAATAATGAAATACATACGTTTTTTACAATTATACAATATCCTAATATTGTTTTAATTAAAAATTATTGTTTACAAATTCACAAATGAGGTTAAGGTGGATTATGAATTCTACTTGTTTTAGTAGATTTAAGCGGCCATAGCGCCATCAAAGGGGAACACTTCGGTGTAGAACTACATTGCCGAACACAATTCTCACCATTATTTTAATAGAAATATGTATATATTAATACAAATACAATTTATATACAATTATATTTAAAACATATATATATATTTTAATTAATGTTTTATTATTGTCAACCGCGTTTAATACGGTTCGAACGGTTCACAATCAAAGCAGTTTTTATACACACAGTGATACACTCTTTAAGCGGGCTAGATGTTGTGCATGTTGTACACTGTGCAGTAAGAGTGCCTAGCCTTACGTTAGGGTACACTTTGCCACTATAAGGATTTTATTTTACATTCAATTTAGAAGATGGCCGCCATTTAATATTCTCAACCAATCGTATGCGCGCAAATAATGTTTCACTACAATGACGACACAATATTAATGACGTCATTGTACCTAATCAGAGAGTATGTACAGTAATTCCAAGGTCTTTTTACTTAACTCAATTTCAAGGATAAAATATTTATTGTTTTAAAAATCATATAATTTTACCAATAATATATTATATAACTTCTATCATTGAAATATATATTTCATTCTTCTATTAGCAAAATAACGAAAAATGTTACCATTTAACAATATTATTCCTTAATCTAATATTTCTAGGTTCTAACATTAGAGTTGACGTTTTTTATGGCGACAAACAATTATGCACCTTATCAACAGAACGCATAAGAGTATAGTTCTTATATTTAACATTCAAATATAATCTTTATTGTATTTCAAGGTTAAAACATTATCTTTTCTGAGTTTTTGGTTACAATATATGCTAAAAAAACTTTTTTTCAACTAAGAGGGAATATAATTAGAATTTCCTAGAGAATTATGCTAAATAACCGCTTTAATGATTGTTGATTTTATTTTACAAGGTAAAAATGGCGGAAATCGCATGCGCCATAAAATGTTCCTAATTATAACTATATAAAGAAATTGTAATTGTGGATAAGAAATTAAGAATACTTAGAACAAGTTAAAATTTTAGAACTAGGTCATTTTATGCTCAAAATCGTATGCATTTAGCTTACATTTTTACATGAACAATAGAACAATTTCAGAACTGTACTGAGTTTGCGCAATGACAATTTCTATAGCATTTTTAGGAACCTAGTTCTGAAATGTTATTCGTTTATTTTGGTTTATTCGACTGTTTGTTAAACACGAATTTAAAAAGGTGATAATTGCAACAAAAATTACGAAAATTAGTGATGTATTTAACCGAAAATCAACGTATTTGAATGAGGGTCATTAGAAAAAAACTTTATATTTAATTAATTACCTACTTTTTTGATATATTTCTTGCGTGGGTCTCAATCTTTTTATGGACTGGAGGGAAAAATAGATTTAACAATAACAGTCACAACATGTTGTCATCAGATCGTATTAGTGAGGTTAAGATTTTTAAAGCGGGAAATTTGAACTCAAGTCAAGTCTGAGAGACTTGTAAGTCGAAATAAACGTGCAAATTTTACTACATAAAAACATTTTCGAACAAACAGAAACACTATTGTGGCAAAATACAGGTATTAATCCATAATAGAATTCGAATTAATAAACATGAAATGTCGTAATAATTTTGTAATTGTATTCGTGTAATCGTTTTATTAATAGACGTTTCCACATGACAAAGATAGAAGTTTGTTTTCCCACTAATTGCATATCCACTGCGCATATGCGACAGAGAGAATGTCAAACGGAAAGGTCTATTATGTGTGAATATTAGTATAGAGAGAAATAGCAAAGTAAGAATGATGTACTGATAATTCGTATGACTTATTTCAACTCAGTGAAGAATACAACGTACTAAAAAGGTCTATTTTAATATTAAAAGACAGAAAATATGCGCCTGGGTTCTTCTGCACTTAGTGGGTTAACATTTATGACATTTATTGACACTGGAAAACCATATTGTAATTAAAAATTAAACTTTTGGGACATTAACACCAAAACGAACAAAATATTGTACAATTCTTTGTTTTAATATAAATGATTTAACAAGAAATCATATACACAAGAAATATACAAAACCAAACCCACTATGTGCGCGCACAACGTCATCATTAGAAAAGGATCTCCAACATTAGCGTCAAATTTATGAGCAACAGCGCAACAGCAAATAAATCAAGAAAAAGATTTTCAAATACCATCAAAAAATATACATATGTCTAAAATAAGAATCTATTGATCTATTCTCTATTCGATTACTTTTCTGGTTTGTAAAAAATAAAAATGTACATTTACTTAACAGTCAGGTAGCTAATTTACTCGGAACGTACTATTGGTTTGTGGCGCCACCCGATTCAATCTTTCTGCACAGCTTTCTGCGTGACAAAATTTTTTTGACAGAATAGTAAATCTACAAATGTCATATAGGGAAGTTAAACTGAATTTGTAAATGTTTGGCAATGTATTATATTTTATATTTGTTCGTGATTTTCTAAAAGTAAAGTGTTAATCAAACGCCATAGTTATAATAAAACGTTTAACAATTAACAATGGATTCGGAAGAGGAAACGTACGATGATGTTGATTCTGGAAATGAATCCAGTGGAGATGATGTCGATTTTGCTATGGAAGTTGAAGTCACAGGACACAGAGAGAAACAAACAGACTCTGATGACTATCCTTACGAAGTACTAAGTACCGAAGAAATCGTCCAACATATGGTCGATTCGATAAAAGATGTTAATTCCGTTGTTGAGGTACGAAATTATTCCATTATGAAAATAACCTCAACACGTTTTTTTTCCTTTGTATTTACGGAAATTTTTTTTTGTACGCTTAGATCCCGGCAACAACGACACGCATTCTATTAAATCATTTTCGATGGGACAAAGAAAAACTTATGGAACGTTTCTATGATGGGGACCAAGATCAATTGTTTTCTGAAGCCCGTGTTATAAATCCATTTAAAAAACTAAATATTAGCACAAGAGCTAAGGTAATTTATGTTTACGTATTATAATACGTATGTATTTCATTGTTTAACAAACAATCGCTTTCATTAGAATTGTATTAATTGAAATTTATAATTTTTTTTTATTGTGTATAGCCTCCAAAGAAAACTGCAAACGGAACCGAAGAATGTGACATATGTTTCATGGTTCTACCCTCTTCAGTAAGTACACCAATTAGTAGGTTTTTTCGTAGAAAATGTTTATAAAAATTCAACTTACCAGATATTGTCATATTAATATTTTACCACTATGAACAAACGGTTGAAAATCAAATAATTACGAATTCTTCGAAATGCGTCGAAATTGAATTCTTTTAGAAGGTTAAATGTTTTATTTTCGTTTCAAATTACGTGGTTTTTTAAAAAATCGATTGAATTCATTGTGGACGTTTTGGGAAGCATAATAATGAAAATAAGTTTTTACTTTTTTTTATATTATTCTGAAAGCAGTTGGATTTGTTAAAAAGAAATGAAAAAAAAAAACCGAAATTGATTTTTGTATTATTCCAGCATATGACTGGTTTAGAATGTGGCCACCGTTTTTGTACACACTGTTGGTGTGAATATTTAACAACAAAAATAATGGAAGAAGGTGTAGGCCAAACGATTGCATGTGCAGCCCATGGTTGTGATATATTGGTTGATGATGCCAGTGTTATGAGACTAGTTAGAGATTCAAAAGTTAGATTGAAATATCAACATCTAATAACGAATAGTTTCGTTGAGGTACTTGTTATTAAAATTTTATATAATAACGATATTAATTTCTAAAATTTGTTTGTTTAGTGTAATCGATTGCTGAGGTGGTGTCCATCGCCCGATTGTAGTAATGCAATTAAAGTCCAATATGTAGAACCACATCGTGTTACATGTAAATGTAATCATACGTTCTGTTTTGCATGTGGTGAAAATTGGCATGATCCAGTTAAATGTCATTTATTGAAGAAATGGATTAAGAAATGCGACGATGATTCTGAAACATCAAATTGGATAGCAGCAAATACGAAAGAATGTCCTAAATGTAATGTAACTATTGAGAAAGATGGTGGCTGTAATCATATGGTATGTAAAAATCAAAATTGTAAAGCGGACTTTTGTTGGGTGTGCCTTGGACCATGGGAGCCGCACGGTAGTTCATGGTATAGTTGTAATCGTTATGACGAAGACGAGGCACGTGCCGCCCGTGATGCCCAAGAACGTTCCAGATCCGCATTACAACGTTATCTATTTTATTGTAACCGTTATATGAATCATATGGCATCATTAAAATTTGAACATAAACTTTATGCATCAGTTAAAGAGAAAATGGAAGAAATGCAACAGCACAATATGAGTTGGATTGAAGTGCAGTTCCTTAAAAGGGCTGTTGATATATTATGTCAATGTAGACAAACATTAATGTATACATATGTATTTGCATATTATTTACAAAAGAATAATCAGTCTGTGATCTTTGAAGAAAACCAAAAAGACCTGGAGAGTGCCACTGAAACATTATCCGAATATTTGGAGAGGGATATTACGTCTGAAAATTTAGCTGACATCAAACAAAAAGTCCAAGACAAATACAGGTAAGTGGAAACATATATTTTTAAATAATTACGTTATACATTTTAAGAAAATATAATTGGCTTGAGTTAACTGTTTTTTTTAATGGGCATTCTTCCAAATTTACATTTAATTAAAGAAACACTATTTTACTTATTATAATTGGTAAAATTGCTAAATATAATTCTTCAATTGAAATTGTTCTGATTCTCAAATAAAGTGATTTTTAAAAAAACAATCAGCCCATTATATCTACATATGTATATACATTTTGAAGTCTTGAATATATGTACATATTTAATTTGGTTAAACTCTTACAAAAATACAAAAGATTAAATATTTGATCGTCAAGTTTACCTTACATTTTATTAAGTTCGTTTTTTGGATTTTGTATAACTGATAAATAAAACACCAGAGAATCGCTTAATACTTTAATATTAATACATATATTAGATATCAAAATTATATATTGAAAATAGTCGCAAGATTTTGATTTAAGACACATACATATATAAAATTAAATCACTCCGTACAAATAAATAAATAACAATGATTCGCGAATTTCCTCCAATATAAAATGCAAAGAATATAATAAATTACTTTCACACCTATCATCTTGTGAACCACCTTTTCTGGCTTAATCGAGTATAACGCATATATTAAGAGAATATTGGGCAAAAGAATATGTTCTGATTCCACGTGACACTTATAGAAACTCTTTTTGCGTTAGAGAGGAAATTTCACAGAAAGGAATAATATCTCTGCCTTTCGGCACCAACAAACTGTCACTAGATTGACAATAAAGGGTCTCTGCTTGAAGAGAAGTTTTGACAATGAATCTACGTCTGAACTGGGAGTCTGTTTAGAAAAATATTTCGAAATACCAGAAGTAGATTTTAGCTCATCGTGATCTTACTGAAAGTAAATATATTTCGGAAAAAAATCGAAATATTAAAATTCATTTAGACGATAATCTAAATTACATTATAAAAGCAAAATATTTCGCAAAATTTTGATACATTAAAAAAAATATATAAGAATATTAGAAGACCGTCTGGCGTCTGATATCGCCATCTGTGGTTGTGGTTGGTAACAGTTAGTGTGAGTATTAAATTCAAACACGACCTTAGCTTAATAAGACTTCAATATTTTTTAAACAATTTCATAAATTAATTGTTACAATAGTTTTTCTGTGAGACGCTAGCACGTCTCCTAACTTGGTTCGTTTAACACTTTGTTTTTTTAAAAAAATCCTAATTTGCTGTAGGTATTGTGATGGCCGTAGAAAAGTCCTTTTAGAACACGTTCATGAGGGCTATGAAAAAGAATGGTGGGAATATAATGAATAGTTTGGTTTGTCCAAAAATGTCCGTTCCGTAATTAGATCGACTAGTATTGAATAAAATAAACATACATACATCATTATATAAAACATCTAGTTACCTCATATTTTGGTTAATATTTTTTTTTTCATGAATCATATTTTGAATTTTGAAAAACACTGTTAACACCATTTTTATAATTATTATTATGCATTACTTTATATTTTAGAAAAGAACTTTATAATACATTATATAGTTTTTGTTGTACTTACTGAATATTCACTTTTATTATGTATTATTATTATTATTTTAATCATATTATGTTAATAACAACAACAGCATAAAAATATTTTCGATCTACTTACAGAATTCACTTGTACTTGTTCATAAATTTTTATGCACACACGTTTAGATCAAAGAGTTGCACATTAAAATGCTTTAAAATATTTGCATAAATAATCAACTCTTTAGCTTCTAATGTGTTATATTTTTGTTACTATGGTTTTTTTTATTAGTTTTCAATTTAATTTTTTTTGTGTTTAGATGCACATTAATTTAATTTTTTTCAAAAAAAAATCCTTTATTAAAATATGTTCGTTATGTAATAACAAAATTATTAGAATTTTATTGAAAGTAAAAAAAAATTCGTTGTTTATTAAAAAATCGTGTAATGCCTTTTTGACTATTAAAAAAAGTAAAAGAAATAGTTACATTTCAGAGAAATATATATTTTATTGATAGATTTAAGTTTGAGAAAAAAAAATGGAAGTATAGTCTTGAAATAATAAAATATATATTTATAATAGGCCATATTAATAAATATATATGTGATAAAAAATGATTTTTTTGAATCTCCCCAGGTAATAACATACTATACTATAATTTGGTCATTTCCAACTACGGTTAGGATCCATTCAGAACTGTACTGAGTGTGCGTAGTCGAAAAAAATGCTACAAAAATTCATACTGCGCAAACTCAGTACAAATGTGAACTGATTCTAATGTAAGTTGGAATGAAATGATCTTACATTGTTTTTATCATTTTAACACTTTTTTTTTTAAATCATACAGTATAATTTTATGATGCGCCGTTTGAGGCAAAATTAATAGAAAAATAAAATAAGCTTGTTACAAGAAATAGTTTATTTTACTAAAAATTCTCATCTGCAATAAAAAGTTTTTCCTGCTAGCGAAGAAATTTTACTCTATTTAAATAAATTATTTTTTTCGTTATCAAAATGTAATTTCCCCTTCGTTAAAATTTACTTTCTTCTCCTGAAAAAATTTCATTCTCTTTCTACAAAAATATTTCTCGCTGAATATTTGTCGTCTGTTAGAAAAGTTATTGCTAGTAGGCAGCCAACAATACAATATTTTAAAAGTGGATTTAGCGAGATATCGTTTTGCTATTTTGAAATGAAAATACCCTACTTGATGCCATTTTTTATCATATCACATGTATATTTTCAAAGAATGCTTAATCAGGCACATGTCGATATAGATCTCTTTTTTTACACGTAGATCATTTGAAAACATTCCAACCTCGAAATGTTTTAAACATATAAATATTATACAAAATATTTTACCAAATGTGAAACCAAGCTAAGCAATTATATTTATTTCTAGTAAAAATATTATTTTTCTGCTATTTTTTTTTTCGATTGAAATAGGTAATCTAAAAATTATTTGTTTCTTATTTTAAAAAAAATTCTTGTAATAAGTTTATTTTATTTTATTCACTATCAGTGAGTAACAACGGTAATAACTAATAATTTTCCAACTCCATCTGGTGTTTGAGAGTGGAGCACTACTCGTTTGAAAAAATGAAATGTCAATTTAGCAAATAATGATATTTCTTTCCACCCATGAGAGGAAAAACATCAAAATGGCATTTTCCTCTCTTGGGTGGGAAGTGAAACGTGAGAAATATGTATTATGTTTTTAATTAATTTATTTTGTCTGATTGTCAATAAAATAATATTCACACTTTGGCTCAAGGGTATTTTTGTCTCGAGAAATAGCCCACCTCGGCCTACGGCCTCGGTAGGCAAACTTTTTTCTTGACAAAACGATGCCCTTTCCGCCTCGATGGCGGGCAAAACGGCGCTTCGTATAATTTGGCTAATGAATTATATTAGAGAGTAAAACAACATAATAAGGTTAATCATTGTAATTAATTAAATACAATATTATTTTTATTTATTAATTTGTTTTTGTACATTTAAAACTTAGATGTAATATAAATGAAGCTATTTGATAAAAACGGCCAAATTTAAAAAGTAAAGATATACACAATAAAAAGATACATATATGACATTATGTATATGAACTACAAGATTTAATAATAATATTTTTTATTATTTTACGTTTCTTATTTTATATAGAAATGATTTTAGAATCTTGTAGAACGTATAAAAAATGAAAAAAAAAACGATTGTAAATTTGTAATATTGGTTTTTATTGGTATAAATGTGAGTTAGCTAATTTGTAAATATAATAATTCACTTGATTTAAATTATAGTTTATTACTGCTATAGAATTAAATTCAAATATAAAAATTATTAAAAATCTAATAATAAATTCGTTTTTGTGTTAATGACCTTTTTTATCCTTTTATTGAATTGTTATCAAGTTTTTCACTGTCATGTGTATTTGTGGTTATCTACAATATATTATTTGTTTTATTTTTGAAAAATATTTAATAACGGTAAGTAATTCATCTTTGAATATAATAAATGTTTAATATGTCAACAATGTTATTTGTATCAAACATAAATCAATTAGCAAACAATATAATAAGTTATTTATATTGATTGAAATAAAATAGCTTTCATCATAACAAAACTTTTCTAAATATTATTTGTTTGTTTTTTTCTATTCTTAACAAAAATTCTCGTTAAGTTTTTAATTCAATTCAAGGAGAGAGAATATTAACTATAAAATTTGTTTCAATGTTGTAGAAAATTTTTAAGTCACATTAATTTATTTATTAATAAATTGATTAGTCTCATGTGTTATTTTTCGCATCCATCATCATCCAGTGTGGGAAAGGAGGGCATATACTAAGTAAGTATGTTTTTATTTTTTTGTTGACAAATACCCCTCTATTCCCACCTTTCCCCTATACAGATTTTGATATACTTACAATTGTACTAATTCAGGAAATACAAAAATTACTAAATATATTATTTATTTACACTATAATATGGCATTTGTAAAATAGGTAAACAGAAAAGTATAAGATGCCGCTGTTTATTTCAATTATTTCATTTATTATTGTATGGACATCCGAAGAATGTCAAGTAGCGTCGGTAGAAATGAATTATTACTTTGATTATATGTCGTGACTGACTACATAGTACATTTAATAAAATAGGATAACCAGAGGAAATTATAGCATGTGTGATACTTGCAATAAAAATATAATTTTTTTTTTATTTTTGGACCATACGAATTGTATATTCAATAATTACTATCAATTTTAAGAAACGAGTGGAGAAAAAAATAACATGGTTACCTTTGAAAATTTGAAGGCCTTTAACCTAAATTTGCGCAAATAAAAAAGTTGGTAACAATGTTTTTTTTTTCGAATTTTTTAAAAAATACTTCACCTTGCCAATTTGTGCTGTACATAATTTTAGTTGTGAAAATTTCATTAGTCAGAATAATGTTAAATCAACTGAAAAATTTCAATTTAACCGTAGATTATGTATTTAAAAAATGATCAGTTTTTGATGGGATAATAAACATCTATTAATAAATTGATGTATTTTATGAAACAAATATAATTTTTATGTAAAACAAAATGTATATTAATTAAAAGTACACGGTTGAGATAGAAACGAAATAAAAAAAATAACAAAACCTTAACGGAAACAGCAAAAATTATAAAACAAACATATTAAATATTTTTTTAAAGCTATTATTATATACCTACACATCTATTTTAAACAATTTGACAGCCACATACACATATGAGTATATGTTATCATAAGTAATAAAGATTTACAAAGAATAGGGTCTATAAAGACCTTGTGTTGAGACTAGTTAAACCAAATAGGATAAACCATTTTAAACTTATCATATACTCACCATTGTTAAACAATCAATGTTTGTTACCACTACGTATATAACAAAAATAATTTACAAACTTTTTTTCGAAAAACCGTCGTTTACGTGACATGTGCATCCAAAGTTGATATTTTGTGTAAATTGATATCCAATTCAAAATTTAAATGTGATCGATTTTTGGATTAAAATCATCCCCTTAAGTAGTCCATAATACTATAATAACAACAATATTGAAACATCGAACAACAAATGGTTTTTTTAGTATGACTGTGTAAGTAAAGCACTTAATTAATATTTTCATTTTCATTATCAATGTTTACCAAGAATTTTTACATTTCTTTACATAAAAAAAAATTCCACTTTGAAGTACGAAAATTTTTACTCATTGTTACAAATCATTGTAAAACTTTACACAATAAATGACTAAGAAAACAATTAATCAATTCTAGTTTAAACTTCTGGTTATTTCGTAGCGAAAAATTTGAATATTTTTTTATATATTATAATTAGACTATATAATTATAGTACTTTATTGTTTTAATATAATATATGTATATATAGATATATGTATGTATATAGATACATGTTTGATGTTTGTTTTTTGATCAACTACTTAACTCTTAACAAAAGATATTTGTTTGTGATGTTATTATATACGCAAGTTAACAACATGTATATAAAACATTAGCAATGTTTTTATTAATTTAGTTTTACTGCGGAGGTTGCAAGTCAGCCCTGCAGTTGTGTACTAAATACTATCTCTGAAGACTAAAGGTAAGAAGTCCATATTCATATACATAATTATAAAATGTTTCTATTTTTTCGTAAACTAAAAACGGATTATTTGTTTAATTGATAAAACAACTATTTTATTATATGTACTTATAATATAAAATTTTTTCCATGCATATTTTATACCCTGGAAAGTAATATATATAATAACAAATTACCATTATTATTATTTAATTGTTTTTATTTTAACCTTGATTAATAAATTCAACAAATCCATATCAAATAAGAACATTTTTCTCAAATCTTAACAATTCAGTTATGTAATTTGTTTAATTGCTCATTTACATATATGTACATACTTACATATTTATTATTGCTGTATTTGCAAATTAATTTTTTTCCACATTATTATTAACAAAAAAAATATGCTTCTCAAAATACGCATCATTTTAAACCGAGATTTGTTTAAAAATGTTTAATTGAAACGATAAGGAAAACGAATTTAATATTTCTATTGTTTAAATTATTTGTTAATATGACATATATATAAATGTATTTTTTACGTAAAATATCTTTTCTATAAATATTACATTTTACAATAGAAATTTTATATTTACACAAAATATTAACGCCATTATTTGAATTGAGGACGATTATAATTCAATATTAAATATATAAACATATATATGTATGTATGTATATAAAATTTCATCATTTTCTGTAAAAAAGTAAACCTTAATAAATTTTAAAATAAAATGGCATAGTTTTAATAATAATTTTTGGACGCATATTTTTTAAGTCATTGTTAAAATATTTATTAATATTTCTTAAGATTTAATAAATTTGTATCTGTATTATCAAGTTTAATCCAGATATAATAAATGAATGACATCACTGCTATAATTAATTAAGAATTTTAAATTTGTTATTTGGATGCCTTTAGAACACTTTTATAATAATTAATCATAAATTAATTGTTTTACGACATTATTTTAGCAAATTGAACTAAACAAAAATAATTACTAGTTAAAATATCTTTTATTTTTGGCCAGACTAATGATCATTAGTGTAAACGGCTTTAAATTTCGGTGTTATAATTATTTGACATTCAAAAAAATAATTATTATTATTAGAGAATTTTGAAAAATACGCTATTTTTAACGCTATATACCTAATATTGCAGTATTTTTTAAAGTCTCCAAATTCAGTAGATTGTTTCGATTATTTTTCGAGCAAACATGACATACGCTTACAAAGTTTAAATTGAATTTAAGCAATTTTGTTTAATATGTATTTTGCGCTTAAAAAATTTTCCTAAAACCCAGTTGCACGATTTTGTTAAGCCTTAAATCACATTGAAATAAATCATTTAAACCTTGCAGACATGATAAAAGTTTGTTTAAAATTGTGATAATTGTAGACAATTTAAATAAAGGATGGAAAATAGTTTTTTGGGCCCCTCCTTCCAAATTATGGAGGACATTTATATTTTTTCATATTTTTTATTACATATATTATATTCAGATGTTCGTTGGTGTTTTTTATAAACATTTATATATATGTAGTACATATACATCATATATGTACTATATTGTACTGATACATACATATATGATATATGTAATGTAATAAGTACCTATATCAGTAAAAAAAGTGTTTATCGTTATGTAAATTAAAATTCAAAAATAATAATTCTCTTTAATAATTAAGATTTTTTAACATGTAGTAATTTATTAATTATTATAATTATGTATTTTTACATATTTTGATATTTATTTTGAATCACTTTTTACCAAGTTAGAATATTATTACTGTTAGTAGATAAAAAATAATAAAGATTAGATAGAAAGTTAATTAATAGTAAAACTAAACATTGTATAAGTTCTGTTTGAAATGATTCAAATAAATTTTTAAAACTATACAAGTTGACCGTTCTTAGAAAAAACTTCTTAGCGCATATACCGAATCGAGTTCGGCAGTTAACGGCAATATAGGGGCATATAAGCCTATGAGCAGGCCTGAATATGAGTGTTTTTAAATATGCCGGGCCTCTCCCTCTCAAAAAATACGAGTACGCATATCAACCAAGTTTTTTCTAAGAACAGTCAACTAGTACCAATGTACATGTACAAATATATAAAAAAACTCAATAATATTCAATAATTTATTTTCATTCAATAGTAGGTCTTTTCCAACAAGCAGTAATTTCCATTTTCCAGTAATAGAACTATACCTACTCTATTCAGATAGGGAAGGAAAATCGTTCCCGATAAGAAATTATCTTGAATTATGTCTTTTTTCAAATTAATCCAATAATTGTATACATTTGACACAATGACCTTATAACCTTACTTTCGACCAATAAAATTTAAAAAATTAAATCACGTGAAAGCTGACCAATCAACACTTCTTTCTTCCCTATCAGAATGGACCTTATATTGTACGCGCAATAGCTAATGCGCATCTAATATAATTCTATTACTGGAAATTAGTAATTACTGCTTGTTGGAAATTGTTGGAAAAGACCTTATATTAGTAATACATTTTATTAATTCACTGTATCATTTTGCGTCCATAAAGTACTATTTTATCAGACTAGTACGATAAAAGTATGGCCACTTTTGATGTAATTAAGTCATCTATCAAAGTTTTTTAAATCGTCACACTCAGATATTATTTTTAAAGGAATTATGATCGAAAGAAAATCACAATGTCAAACTAAACTTGCTTTAAAATGTGTGCACACGCAGAAATAACACACTTGATGTTTTATTTTTTAAATTGAAAGAGACTAATTACAAATTTATATAATTACAATTATACTTTTTGAAATATTGATTTCAAACAGAATTTAAATCAAACAAAACAATTAATTATGAATCATTTTACTGTTACACAATTAGAAAATATATTTGTTTATTTATTAAACTACCTTAATATATATTATAATAAAATACTATAAGAACAGTTGTGATCACTCGAAAAATCCATGCAAAGTCCATGTGTTGGCAAACTTCACCCTTATTGTATTTATGATAATACGTTTAAGAGTATTTGCTTCTCAATAATCAATAAGAACTACGTCTTTTCTAAATGTATACCTGAGTGGATCTTTTGAGTGAACACCACTTTACAAATAAAACAAACATATTCATATTTTATGCCAATTTTGAAATATTTCAAAAAAAATTGTTCTAACCATCTTTATATAATTTTTTTCTCATAAACAAAAATACAGTGAAATGATTAAATAAAAATATTGTTATGTAAGGATTAATTATCTTTCTGGACTGTGGGTACATCTTTAATCACCTAAATTTGTGTTAAATAAGAAAATATTGAATTTTGTTCAGTCATTAGAAAAAAACTGCAATTATACACATATTTAGATAATATATTATGATGTTATTCATAATAATTATTTTTTAATCAGTGCATATGGTAATCCTGTATCAATGTATAAACAAACTTCTATTATATAGCATATATAATGTCTTAAAGTAAAACTTTTAATATGTATATCCCACCACATGAAAATAGTTTTGCAAAGCCGGTAGAGCGAAAGGTGGCGGCATTTAGTATAACTTAAATGTTTACGTTTACAGATTCTTTATTCGCGTTTTTAATCGTTTGTAAATGACATTAATTATATAGATTTTTGTGTTATCTATCAAATACAACATTAACATTTAACAACAACTATATATCATTTAAAACAGTTCGACAATTTATAATATTAATTCGGTACAATCTTCTGAGTGTTATTAGATTTTTTTTTGTTTGAAATGTTCTCCAGCCAGAAACAATCTTCAATGATAAAAGTTTTTTTATATTTTAGTGCCGTTGAAAGAAGTAAACATTTTTAAAATTTGTTGTAGTTTACAACAAAAAATATACATATATTTACAAGTTTAGTGAGTACTGCATATTTAAATTTTAAGTTTTATTTTTGAAATCTTAATGAAAATGGGCCCTCCTATATAACCATATAATATTAACCTTCAAATGATAAAACATAATTAAAATTTTTTGAAAGAAAATTACGATAATTGATAAATATTGATAATTTGCTATAAATTAGGTATATTTACATACATATATGTAATTGTATTCACAAAATAATATATAATGTATATCTACGAAATATCATCGTATTTGTGTCTATGTTTTTTCTATAAAACAAAAAAAATTATTGAAAATTTATTATTATACGAAGTGTAAATAAATGTATAATATTTATATTCTATTTTTATGCGTAGGTATTTAAATAATGTTTAATATAAAAATATAAATAATAAAATATTATTGTTATGTATATATTTGGCCTTGTTTTCACTATTATAAAACCCTGTATAAATAAGATATAAAATTAAATTATACGTCATTTATTTTCCCTAAGAACTATTCATTTTCTTTTCGAAAAAATATATATATAATATCGCATATTAACATATTTACAAAAAGTTAATGGTGTTTAATAAATACATGCTAATAAGCACTAACTAATATACATTTGATAATTATCGTTTGTTGTGTAAATTGTCTTTGGAAAAATTAAATGACAACCTTGGAAAAATCACTTCTTTTTACACCCTACCAGCGATATAAAAACGTATGCATTTTATGACATAATAAGATGTTAACCTTTAACAATAAAATTATTTAAAGTATAACAACAAAATACTAATATGCAAGGTCATATTTACGTTATTTTACTATAATTGTTGGGTAATTAATTAATTATTCTTCAAATATAACGGATTTTAACTCAATTCATGTAAAATAGTGCACATAAAAAATTTTACTAGGAGAAATGAAAGGGAAATTTTTCATTAATATTTTTTAACAATTAGTTTATAACAATCGGTTTTGTGTTGTAACTATTTATGAACTGCAATAAAATAAACTATAAAATGTGTAAATTATTAGGAAATTTTTAATATACATACGTATGTATGTATTTATATGTATATAAAATTAATTTTTTTAATTTTGTTGAAAATTAAGAAAAAATATATAATTTCCAATTAAAAGGAAATACTTGTATTCATTGTAAATACCTTGTAATTGGTTTTAAAAAAATGATAGTATTATATTTGTAGATAGAGATAATTTCAATGAAATGAACTTGAAATACTTATTTATGCATTATTTGCAACTTTAATCTTATATGGGCAGTTTTCTAAGGTAATCTTCTTAAAATAAAGAAAATTGTTTAATTTTCTTGTTACCTTGCAAAAATAAGTACTAGAATATTTACTTCCTTTTTTTTAGAGTAAAAATTAAAATAAGTAGTTTCTTCACTAATTATTACATATTTAAAGAAAAACAACGTCTCAACTATTTTATTAGCAATATATTTTAAAATTCACTTTTGTGTGCTGTTGCACTTGATATTTTAATAATTAATTATAAATCTAAAGAAGTTTAAGGGTAAAGAATTAATTTCCAAGTCAAGGTTTTATTGATTTAATACAATTAATAATATTGTCTATAAATAAATAACTGAATAATTTCCAAAATAAATTTTGCACACTTTCAATAACCAGCAAAAATTTTAAACACACATAATATTCCTGATTATATTTTTTTTCTCAATCACATGATTCGCAACTTTCTCTTCTTAAAATAAACTAACATTTCTAGTTTGATTAAGCATGAAAAATATGTATAGGTTTATAGGGAAGTTAAAATTAAATAATTATAATCCGTTTTTATTTACATAATACATGTTTGTTAATAAATTGTTGTTAATTATTGTGTATATAAATAATGTAATTTATTTGCAGAGCTTTTTTACGAATTTCTGCCCACTGCCCCCAATAAAATCTGCCGCCCCGTTCAACAAATACCCCAATTACCAACAAATTTAAATAAAACAAAAAAAAAACAAACACACAAACAAATAGATTGCCAAATAAATTTATTTGATTTTTAAAACCAAAAAGAAAATTAACAAAGCCCTTATTGCGTAGAATGGTAGAAAGTGAACCACCTTTGAAACACAAGAAAGATTGTGATGTAAAAGACGAGCGTGTTCCAAACGGCTGCGGATCAAAAGATCTCGAGCTAGCCAATTTATCAACAATACGAGACACTGACAAGAATCCATTGGATGTTGAAAAAGGTGGCATTTGTGATAAAGCTGATTTTGAACGTGCTATTGAATTAACTGAATATGGAAAATTTCACTACTTATTACTGGGAATATGCGGTTTCGTTTCCACTGCAGAAGAAATGGATGTTATTTCCGTAATTTTAACAATTTGTTTATGCAATGTAAATGTTTTATGTAAAAAATTTTGTTTACGTTTCAGATGTCTTTCATTCTACCTTCGGCCCAATGCGACTTAAAATTGAATACACAAACTAAAGGATGGCTAAATTCCATTATATTTATAGGTATGATGGCCGGAGGCTACACTTGGGGCTCAGTTGCTGATTCACTTGGACGTAAAAAAGTCTTAATTGCAAGTTCTTTTATGAATGCAATATGTATTGTTGCATCAAGTTTCAGTCAAACATATGAGCTGTTTATGGTGTGCAGATTTTTGAACGGGGCGGCGTAAGTAACAAATTTTTTAATCAAATTATAAATTACATTCACAACTACATCATACTTGCTTGGAAAATAATCAAAACATTATTCAGAAATTCTCACTGTTTTATTGGTGTTCGAGTATTTTGTATTTTCCAATATTTCAAATATTACCGCTTTATTTAATGAATGAATTATAGCTACTATACCGTATTAGTTTGTAAAATAAACAGAACAATCGACTGTATTCGAAGATTTTGAAAAATGCTACTATTTTATCCATGTTTTAAAGTACAAATTATTTTAATACCAATAAAATTATATGATCTTTCAAAATTTTGAATATTCAGAATATGTTCTCTATTAAATGAATGTACTATATCCATTTTTTATTTATTAATCTTGTATAACTTGTTCTTTTGAATTTTTATATTATGTATTCTATTTTATATAGGTAGTCTAGAATTCTTTTATTGATAATAAATAAAGAGTTAGGTAAAATTTTACCAAATGTTGTTTTCATAAAATTAGCATTTTTTTACATTGTCACAGTATTTAAAAAATTAAAATAAAATAATAAAATAAAATAATTTAAAATAATAATAGTTTTTTATATTAAGTAAATAAAAATTTTCGAATGTGACGGTTGTTGTTTTGTTATTTCGTAGTAAAATTAGCATTAGTTTGCTTCATTCGTAAAATTTTAACAATTATTATCAATTTAGCATAAATAATTGTTTTGTTTGAATTTATAAAGATTTTAGTTTGTAATATTTAAAAAATTATAAAAATATAATACATATGTATGTACATTACCTATAACTATTCTAGCAAATGCAATTTACAAAAATTCTTTTGTAATGTACATAATACATAATAAAATTAGAATAGAAATATATTAGATACGTATTATATGTTTTGAATTTTATTTTCATTAACAATAATAAATAAAAAAGAAAAGTGTTATTATCAAATGTCAATAATTAAACGTAACTTTCACAATCGCATGATAATATACAATACAATTAACATTATCATTTTTTAGTGGTAAAAATTTTCCATTATCATTCGCAGTATTCAATTTACCTAAAACACCTAAAATCTTCAAAACAATTAACATTAACAATTAAAATTTTAGTGACCCCTTATATTTTATAGAATTTGTTAATTATAATTTAAATATAAATATATTAGACTAAAATTTAATAAACATGAAATTTTAACGAGATTAATTAAAATTGGTCGTTAAAATTTAAATATATGATAATTGTTATTGTTATTTTCAGACTTGGAGGCAGTGGGCCTGTAATTTGGAGTTACTTTGCAGAATTTCAATGTAAATCAAAACGTGGAGCAATGTTGTCGTTTATGGCAGCATTTTGGACTCTTGGAAATTTATTTGTTGCTGGACTTGCTCTATTAATAATACCACAAGAAATTGGCATAACAACCGGTTCATTTGTTTACAATTCGTGGCGTATATTTTTATTAATATGTGCCGTACCATCATTTGTTGTCGCCGCATTATTATGTTTCTTGCCAGAGAGTCCAAAATTCTTATTATCACAGGGCAAAACTGAAGAAGCAATCAACATATTTCGACATATATATCATGTTAATACCGGAAACGATGCTGACAGTTATCCAGTTAAACATTTAATACTTGAAGACAATATCGATGAATATGTTAAAGACAATACAAAAACAACAATGGAACGTTTTAAAGAAATGTTTTCGAGTATATCGGAAAATAGTAAACAATTATTTGTACAACCAATATTGAGATTTACATTAATATCAATAACAATCAATTTCACATTCCACATCGGTTATTATGGTCTAATGATGTGGTTCCCTGAATTATTTCATAGATTCGATCAATTTTCACGTATACATCCAAACGAAACAACGTCCGTATGTCATGTTACAGAATTTGTCTTGCAATTGGACAATGAACATGATGGGGCCGTATGTTCAGCTAAAATTGAATCAAACGTGTTTATGGAATCGTTAATAACTGTTGCAGCTGCATTACCATCAAATGTAATTGCAGTTCTGTTTAT
This sequence comes from Oryzaephilus surinamensis, assembly GCA_004796505.1. Taxonomy (NCBI): domain Eukaryota; kingdom Metazoa; phylum Arthropoda; class Insecta; order Coleoptera; family Silvanidae; genus Oryzaephilus; species Oryzaephilus surinamensis. The sequence goes on from SSSI01009919.1 coordinate 39,827, forward strand.
GGACCGTTTAGGTCGTAAATTCTTCTTAGGTTTGCAATACCACACAATATCAATAGAATCAAATCTATTGTTTTATTTTTTCTTTTTCAGTTTTCAGTACATTTTCTTCTGGATTATGTGCAGCTTCAATGTATTTCGTTACTAGTAAGACACATAATTTAATTGTTTCAGCCGTATTTAGTTCAGTTATAACTTGTGGTAATGCAGCCCTTGATTGTCTTATAACTGAAATATTTCCAACGTCGCTCAGGTAATGATATTAATTCAATTTGTGATTTAATGTTAATATTGTTTTTTTTTTGTTGAATAGGGCAACTGGTGTTGCTATATCTATGGTAGCAGCTCGACTTGGAGGTATTATAGGAAATATTGTAATTGCATCCCTGTTAGACATGTATTGTCCAGCACCAACATTTATTGTTGCTGCCTTATTAATATTAGGTGGACTATTATGTCTTTTCTTACCAAACACATCACGTGAACCATTATCTTAATTTGTACAAAATAAATTACAAAAAATCATTTATTCATCAAAACAACTTTATATACATAATTAGATATTTTTAAATAAAAACTGATGAATTTTTAATTAACTATATACTCAACTTTAAGATTATTATTATAATTATACTCATTTATTAATTATTAATTTTTATGTTGCATTTACATATTTGCAATTTGCATTACATTTATATCATGTGTTGTAGTTTTAACTAATTATCATCTACTTTTTTTTTGTTGTATTATTAGAAGTTTACTTGTTCGTTTATTTTTTAGAATAGTTTTAATAGTGTTATTAGTGATTTTAACTTTTAAACCATATACTCTGTATTACTTATTCAAATAAAATTATTCTTTGTAAGAATAACAGGTATTACTATTTACGTGGGGGGGGGGTGTCAAGTGTGAAAGTATGAAAAATTATTAAACTTATTTCAACATTTCCACGCATATTACAAAAAAATTAAAATAGACAGACTTAATCTTTACGGTGGTATTTTTCGCTATACCTTTTTCTTATAAAATGGCTATAAAGGGAATACAATTGTAACATTAAGCACGTACATACATAAGCTATTATTCTTATGTATTTTGTAGTTAATTTATGATTGAATTAAAAATGTTAACAACAAGCCCAATTAGACTTATAATAATTCCAAAATAGTATTAACACGACAGCCTTTATTGAAATGAAATCATTGATACGTATTACGAAGAATTCATTTGAAATTCTATTCGTGGAAATTACAAAATACGATTATCAATGAAAAAATTAATTAAAACATAATCCGTATTCTATGAATACATAAACCTATTAAACCTACATTGTGGATGCAGCAAAAAGCATTCATGCTATTGGATGTGTACACGGTTTTCTGCATATAAGCTCTTGGTATGATAAAATCAAGAATAATCGTGTCGAATGTGAATAGCGGAAAGAATTGAAAAAGCAATAAGCGTTCGACATTCAATTGATTCAACATTGAATTATGTTCTAATGTTGAATTACGAATTATACAAAAAATATAAAATTCTCTCAGATTTCATTGAACGTCTTACTTTATGGTTTCAATTAAACTTTTTTCTTGCAACTTAAAGTACTAGACAGGAACAGAGAACAAGAAAACTATTATAGGAAAATTGGCAATTTTTGGAAATCGTTTAGAACTAAAAATAAAAATAATACAAATTAATTAATCTGTTTTTATGTTTTAATCATTATAACAATTATTTATATTCAAAAATACAGTTTTTGTGTTACTAAGAATTTAAATTCTAGTGCTTTTCGATCGACAGTTGGTACAAAGCGATAAAGAGTTCTATTTATTTAAAAATTTATTTCATGAATGAGCTATCCTTGTTCAAGGTTATGTTTCGTGGACGTTATAATTGTTTTGTTATAATTACCTATTTAAAATAATGTAAATTTTCACTGATAGCGCCTAATCAAAAAACTATTTCGAGTTTGAATATAACGTAACAGTATTAATTCGAGAGTAATATTTAAATAGAAAATTTTCTAATTTTGATTGGTGTGTATTTAATCGTTAAATTAAATGACTAAACAACTCTCGAAATAGCATAATCACTATTTACAGATAATACGTAAGATGATCATTTAATTTTATAATATTATAGACAGCTAGGTACATAGTAAATAAACCTATTAAGTAATTTACGAAATGAATTCAAAAGCAACATTTGCAATATTTACGGTCCTAGTTGGTTGCGGACTAAATAATGTGTTTCTTGAATATATTATAAAGTAAGTTAAAATTTAATTATGCCTTTTGTTTTTAAAAAAATATGTATTTTAGGTTAGATCCAGGCTGTGGACATTTAATAACATTTGCCCAATTTCTTTTCATTGCATTTCATGGATATGTTTTCACATCAAAATTTGGAACCGTTCAACCTAAAATCCAGTTAAAGGACTATCTAATACTGGTCGTTTTCTTCTTCGTTACCAGTGTTGTCAATAACTGGGCATTCAGTTTCAATATACCAGTTCCTTTACATATGATTTTCCGATCGGTACAAAAATAAATTTGTATTCTTGTCAAATTACTTAATAATGGTATTTTAAGGGCTCTCTCATAGCTAATATGATAATGGGTATACTTATCTTGAAGAAGAAATACACAATTGAGAAATATTTATCAGTATTTATGATTACATGTGGAATAATTATCTGTACTTTGTATTCTAGTGGTTCGCCGAAAAGCGTACAAAAAAAATTACTAAGAATAACATTTTAATAATTATAGAAACATTTCAGACATGCACTGACTGTGATATTACGCCAAAGATTCAAGAAGATAGTGAAAATCATTTCTTTTGGTGGATTATTGGAATTGCTCTACTAACATTTGCATTGTTATTATCAGCAAGAATGGGAATTTATCAAGAATCGATGTATTCTAAATATGGTAAACATCCTAACGAAGCCCTATACTACACTGTAAAAAATCCGTTTAAAATTAATGTACAAATTTGGAAAATTTTTGTTTTTTTAGCATTTGTATTCTTTGCCCGGATTTTTAATTTATGCGACAAGTATTTGGGAACATATTGGAATTGCAACAAACAGTGAGCCATTTTCGTTGTTTGGTGGTATAACTTTACCATTAATATGGATTTATCTAATTTTAAATGTTTTGACACAATACTTATGTATTAGTTCCGTTTATGTTCTTACAACCGAATGTTCCTCGTTAACAGTTACATTAGTTATCACATTGCGAAAATTTTTATCATTAATTTTCTCAATTGTTTACTTTCAAAATCCATTCACTATTGCCCATTGGATTGGTACAGCAATGGTGTTCATTGGAACATTATTATTCGCTGAAGTTCCATCTAAAATTAAACAAAAAATTCAATAAATCATCCATTTGTTTATTTGTTTGCATTCCACTGTAAAAGTAAGTTTGAATTTAAATTTTTAATAAATGAATTTGTTTGTTTTGTTGAAAAATAATAATGTATTTAATTAAAATACAGTTTTTTTTTTGTTTTGATTAACATAGTTTTATTTCAAATAAAATTCTTAAGAACATAACACTGAAAAAGCCAAATTATTGGCCCATGCACTTACACGAATATTTGAATAATATTTTAAATCACAGTAAATTGAAAAACTGAAATTCAATTTAATTTGAGGTACATTACAAATGACTAGAATACGACATTATAAGTTAAATTATTGATTAAGTAAATACGTCTTTTATATTTTGAAATTGTCTTATAGCCAAATCAACAGGTAAATCGAATTTATAAGTTGATAATTTTTCTAAACTGTGTAAACTGTCTTGAAAGCCAGTTTTAGCCACATAACTCCATGGTAAATAATGTGTATTCACCAATTGACCGCATTGAAATATTAAATTCAACCAGGGAACCAATTTATTAGCACTAAAAATATTTCAATAATTTCAATACAGTTAAATTCAATTTATAAAACGGATACTTACTTTAAAGCCGCACAAATAAAAGCCTTAAAATGCGAATCATAACTTCTTTTATACAATGTATGTGTTGAAATGATGCTTCCAATACAACATAAAAGATTATATTTATTATTCGACGGTGATGCACCAGCAATATCTAAATTAAAACTTTGTGATAACTTTCTAGCCGGTGTCGAATTGTATTTATCTCCATTTTTTAATTCATAATACGTTAATATAATTTCCCATGCGTGCATTTGTTCCGTTCGTATGCTACTACGTTTTGGAAAACATCCAATAAACGGTACCAAACTTGAATTTGATGCTGAAGTTGTTGTACCATGTTGTATTAAATCTCTTATACAAGTTGCTAAATATTTTCTAACAGCTGTTGTTAGTTTAACATTACAATAAATCGCTTGCGATTCCGAATCACTGCTATATTCGCCATCATCATTGCAAGATTTATCAATAATTTCCTTAACATGAACGATTGCCATCTCCAATTTAGCCCGCAAGTCCCCATAATGATTGATTGTGGTATTTTTCAAATCGTTTTTCTTGAAATGGTCACCACCACATCCTAATTGAAGAACGGCAAACATTTGCAGTATCGTTGCGGTTTTTTGTATCAAACCGAGTGTGGTTTCGCTTTTATATGGTTGTTTAATTGAATGATAAGCACAACCACAACTGCACTTATTATTCTTTTTAATATTATCAGCTTGTAAATAGTTTATGAAACGTTCCAAATCGGCAACATATGTCGTTAATTGTGCCACTAAATGTTCTTTAACACGTAATGGACTTACTAATTGGTCTAATGCTAAATTGATTTGTTGTTTAACGTCAGCATGGGTCATTTGATAGTAATTTTGTTCGTCTAGTTCTAAATTCATACGAGATTTTAATTCGTTCAATATAACACGCTGTCTTTCGAGTAAGACGTCTTGGGGTACACCACCTTCACCGTTTTCAAAGGCATATTCTTCCAATTCGCGTAATTGTGATTTTAAACGTTTTATCAGTTCCCTTTGTTCAGATCTACGTAAACGGACTGCTTCCGCCAAACTGGCTTCGTCCATACGTTCTTTAACCAGACCAACATTTGGTATACCGCGAAATGCGAATTCTTCCAACGATTTCAATAAATCCTCTTTTGCATCGCTTGGTGCATTTACAACTTGTTTAAGTCTGAATTGTACCTGAGCAAAATGTGTAGTTAATGCAAATAATGAAGAATTTAATAGTTCTTGTTCTTCTTCTAGTTCTTTGATTTGTTCAGAAGTATAACTAAAAAATTTCAATCGTTAGATATGTTAAAATTGTTTAATTTATTGTTATACTTACATTCCAACCTGGTCGCATTGATACTCATGTTTGTCGCTGTTGTCATCTTCGTCGTTGGGTGCACCCAATGGGTCCCAACGTTCGCCAGCGGGTTCATCTGATAATATTTCTGGTGTTGCTGAATTTTCCATGGTTATAATGTTGTTACAATATTTTTATATGTAGAGCGATTATCACGTAGAAAAAGACATTATTTTAAACGTATACACATAAGATATTGTTAAATGATATTGTTTTAATTAGTTTCAGTGATAAAAGTTTGAAAATAATCATTATAAACAACAAATTACTTTCACTACAATTCCAATATAATCAAAAAGTTGACATTAACATTATATGTGCAGTTTTCTTTATTAGTTTCTTTCAACTGTGTAGAGATGGTGAACGTGTTCTTCCGTTTAGGGATATTTTGTTTTTTGTAACTAACTCGAGTTAAGTCTAAGACATTCAGATAACTTTTTCTTTTTCTATCTTTTGTTATTAGAATGAAATCAAATACAAGCGTAAGACCGAAAAACCTGTCAAACATCACTTTAAAAATTGTGACGTTTCACGGGTTGATTACTTACACCGGTCGGTCTTATTTTTCCCACCACAACTTGAAATGATAAGTTGCTTTTGTGACGTCACAAGCAATTTTCAACAATTGCCAAAATCACACAAAATACTTGAATTAATTAGATTATATTTAACTTAATCGTTCACCATTATGACAAAATTAACAAATATACTCTATTCAGTTACGGAAGAAAAATCGTCTATCTTGAATGTTTTTTTAAAGTTTTTTTCCGGTCTCTTGAGATCCCGAATTCCCGAGCTGGAGAAGTTCCACTGCTTATTTCAATAAAATTCTGTTTCAAAATTTCTATAATCACAGATGACTTATAATACATATACATATATTATGTATCTTGTAAAATTTTATTAAGTACTAGTTTTCTTGGAGATCACACACCAGTTTATGTTTTGAGTAAAGTTAGTTATTTCATGAACGCGCTTAGAATAGCATGTTCTGCAATAAATACATTTGTTTTCACTATAATTTTTTTACATTTCTTCGTTAATCCGATAATTAATCGGTTTTAGTATAAATTAAATATTATAGAAATAGTTATCAAGTTAAAAATTCTTTCATTTCAAATTTTAAGGATTCTAATTCACGAGTCGCGTAAAGCGCTCTTGTGACGTCAGGGTGGGGGGGGGGACCGACCGGGTTATAGATTAACCGCACTAGCTTTTTCTTTTTTTTTTAGAAAAAACTGCTAAAAATTACTCATCTTCCTAATTTTAATTCAATTTCCTATTAAAGAACAAAAAAACTTGTATTTATTGTTTATACAATAATCTTCGAAAATGAATGGGCCTTTATGTCTATAATTATTTAGGAAATGGAAGATGTTGAAAAACTGTGGTTAGTGAATTAATTTATATTTGATTTATTTATAAGAGAAAATTTGTGCAATAAATTAACAATATCAACATGGATGATATAAGAACAAATAAACGCATACCGAAAAAGACACCGATTACTGATGATTATGAAATAACCAAACAAGTATTAGGACTTGGTATTAATGGTAAGGTGGTTGAATGTTTTTCACGAAGTACCAGAGAAAAGTATGCCCTAAAGGTAAAGTAAATATTTCACAACATTGAATAAATTTACAGTCGTTGTTGTTGTTGTTGTTTAGATTCTTGTTGATAATATTAAAGCAAGAAGAGAAGTTGATTTGCATTGGCTGGCAAGTGGATGCAAACATATTGTTAATATTATTGATGTTTATGAAAATAAATACAATAATAGTACTTGTTTACTGATGGTTATGGAATGGTACAATTTTATTTCATTCATTTATCATTCGATTATTTCAAATTTTTGTTTTTTAGCATGGAAGGTGGAGAATTGTTCCAAAGAATTCAAGACAGACCAGATGGTGCATTTACTGAAAGAGGTACAACATTATTAAACCGACAAATCCGGCAATTTATTACTGTATTTTTCAGAGGCTGCTCAAGTTATGCATGAAATTTGCATAGCAGTTAAATATTTACACGATAATAATATTGCACATAGAGACTTAAAGCCAGAGAATTTGTTGTATTCGAAAAAAGGAAATTTTGGTGTACTTAAATTGACTGATTTCGGTTTTGCTAAAAAGACATTCACGAAAGATACCCTACAAACGCCTTGTTATACTCCATATTACGTTGGTAAGTAAACAATTTCCTTTTTTTTTTTGTTGTAGTTAACCAACTACATTCTTTACTCTTCATTTTTTAGCGCCTGAAGTGTTGGGTCCAGAAAAATATGATAAAAGTTGTGATGTTTGGTCCTTAGGAGTTATTATGTATATACTGTAAGGAATTTTTATGGTTAAAATATCGAAGTTATGATTGTTGAAGACTTTTTATTTCAGATTATGCGGTTTTCCACCGTTTTATAGTAATCATGGCCTTGCAATATCTCCTGGAATGAAAAATCGAATACGTCTCGGACAGTATACATTCCCATTACCTGAATGGCAAAATGTTAGTCAAGATGCTAAAGATCTTATAAATGGTATGCTTAATATTGATCCGGGAAAACGTTTCACAATTGATCAAGTGATGAGCAACAACTGGATAGCTGTAGGAAATTTTAATTTTCAAAAGAAATTGTACTAATCTTTTTTATTTTTTTTAGCAATATACTGCAGTCCCACAAACCCCATTGCATACAAATAAGCTGTTGAAAGAAGGTGTTGAAATGTGGCCGGAAGTTCAAGAAGAAATGACTAGATCTTTAGCTACAATGCGTGTCGATTATGATCAAGTACAAATAAAAGCATTAGAAAATTCAAATAATCCATTGCTGAATAAGCGTCGCAAAAAATCAACAACTACCACAAAAAAGTAAATTTACAAAAAATTTTTTCAGGATAAAATTGTTCGTTAAATTTTAATTGCACGTGTTTGAATTACTATATGTTTGTTTTTTTCTTTTAATGTTGTACATCACAAGATTTTTATTTATGTTTATGTACCTTCTAACGATTTATAGAACTGAAGTTGTTGTCAATTAATATGTAGTTAATTTCTTAATGATACAATAACTTAGTGCCTTTAAACACAAATAACCGAATATTTGACAAAAACTTTGTATAATTTAAGACAGAATTTCATGCACACGCATGTAAAAAACTATATTCCTAAAAACTTCAGTTACTTGATTAATTACACGTTATGTATTACTTAGGTATTTATACATTTTATTATAAAAATGTAAAACTTTAGATCTTATTTATAGTTTAGTTTATAAGTTTAATGCTTAATAATACTGTTGAAATGAACCACTTGTTTAAATAAAAAAAAAGTTTAGTTTTAGTATCTAGTCTAGTGTTGTGTATCTTATGCTAACAAATAACGGTTTGCAATTGAGAATCCTGTTGATTGGTCAGCTTCCACGCAATTTAATTTTAATATGGTAATTTCTTGTGATCCAATTAATTTTGAATACAGAAAAAAATTTAAGTGTAGTTGTACTTTGTGCTGAAATCGCCATCTGTTAGGCATTACTCTTAGATAAAAATTATATATACTTGCAATTACAGGAATTTAATTTTTAAATAGATACGTTCCTTTATCTTTGACACTTGTCTAGCAGATGACATTCTATTTTTTTTTATAGTAGTCTGCAAGGCATACAATGAGGCGTATTGTTAGTTGCTATTTTCGGACAAAAATACCTCTTCACATTTTCTTATATCTCAATTTTTAAGAGCTTATTATAATTTGTTTGAAAAAAAATCAAACGCAAATCTTGTAGTCACGATTACGCTCGATAGAATAAAAATATTAAATTGAAATTTTGTATAACACTTGAATGAAAGACGATCCCTATTGAAAATGGGCTTAATCTTAGCTTAATTTCTTTCGTTATGATACAAATGGTTTATAATCCCAAATTTTGTTAGTAGCACATGATAGATTACGATTAAAATTTTATATTAACTACTTTCAAAAAATATATTGTTCAAATTTTTCAATAAAGGTTAAAAAAGAAACTTTCAACCTAAACAAAGTTTTAGACGTTTTCAAACAAAATATATCGTAGTCGGTGTGGCAATCGGCAGTCGCCCGGCTGCCTAGTTTGAAAATAAAACAACACATTTTCGTTTTCTTTTATTTTATTAATTTATATCATGTATAAATATACAATATATACATAGGGCGTATCGAAAATCCATCCGAACATACACCTGAGATCAAATATATAAAAAACCTCTTACATTTTCGTAACACCATGTATATAAAATATATATTTATTATTTTCATTTATTTTTGTAATATCATAGATACAAATAATTTTTTCATATTCCTTAAGAAACATACATATTTGTGTCATTTTATGCATGAATAAACTATCACAAATAGAATTTTACACTAAAAAAATTTCATTCTCACTTAATTTGAAAAATTCTATATTTATTAACAGAAAGACGTTCAAACGATTTATAAAATTATTTAATTTTTAGTAAACAAAAAGTGTTAAACACTACGTTTATGCTCATCAAAATGTAAATGTACGAATTTTTTAATAAAACAATAAAAACAGGTATTTATACACATTATATTCGTAAGTATATGTACTTAACACCGATTATATATTTTTGAAAACCAGCTTATGACATTTACTATTTGAATAACATTAAATAAAAACAAATTAAAAGTCATTCAATCTTTTGATATTATCAATAATTTCATCGTTTTAATAAAATGCAAATTTAGGAACAGAAAACTAATTAATCAAGAACACAATCATTATTCATTATTAATAGTATAATAAATATTAAAGGTATTAATGTGCGCTTACATCTAATCTTAAAATGAAATTAGTTAAATAACTGTGCAAAAAATATATAATATATATATTTTCAAGTAAATAACAATTAGTTTTTATTAAATATATAATTATATTTTGTTTCGGTATAATATTTTTGTACATTTTGGTTTTTATCTGTTAATAAATTGTTTTTTTTAGAATTGGTGTAATTATATGTTTACGACCAAAACAACAATAATATTAATTCATGCATTTTATATATTTATATTTATATATATATATGTATTAATTTTCTAATAAATAGAAAAACCAGTCTTAAAGTAAGCAATCAAATATTTACAAACAGAGTGTATCAGAATAGTGGACAAGAGAGCTTTTTTTTCATAACTGGGCCTTCCTTTTATACAATTCGTAATTGTTCCTAATGCACCCTGTATACAGGATTTAATTATTTGATAAACCCTTTATGTACAACATTTTAAAACAATAATGAACATTTGTTTTTGTTGTTTGTGTGTGTTTTTTTTTCAATTGAATTTAATTTATTTTATATAAATTTGTTTTTATTTATGAATTGATGAATTTTCAGAATGTAAATGAGTTTTCTTAATACTACGTTGTTTACTAAATGAAGAACGACCTAACGATGTTGTACTTCCACCTTCTAAATCTCTAGTAATTTCTTTTTCAGTTGGTGAACCCAACGTTAAACTCGATAGACTAGATGACAAATTCATATTGGAACTTACACTCAACATCGATGGATACGCTTGCATTTCACCATTTTCACCCTCTGACTCTTCAATAGGAAGACATGTTTCTACCATTGCTTCGAGACAATTTACAAACAGTTCACTGCTTTCCGCCGTATTATTATACTGCAAAATATTTTAAAAAAAAAAAATGTAAGCGCATTCGCCAAAATTTTGAATTTTGTGAAAACGTTTTTTTTTTGTTTTATTTTTTTATTTACTTTATTAAATGGTCCTGCAAACCGCCATAATCCACCAAATCCGCAACTTTGCAAGTAATGCAACTGTTGTTGACTTGTATCTTCACAAGCAATCATATTTTGTATAATACTTCTAACAGCACTTAAAATTTCTTGGTCATGGCATGTTGTTAATACATTATTTATTTTCATATCTAATAAATTATAACTAAAACAAACCAATAAATTATTAATTTTCTAAAATGGATAATATTCTAACAGTCGTCTTACATGACTGGAAAAACTTTTGGAAAAACTACGGCACCTTCTGCAAGATATTGATACAAAACTCTTGTCTCTGATTCATCCGTACTATATTTAACTAATGTAGCTAAAACTGTTAAAACTAATGCTTGAGTAGAAAAATCTGTGAGGACTTCTGGATCAAGTAATACATTATTTTCGTTGCTTACTGAAACTCTTGTACTTCGATTCTAAAAAAGAAAGACACCAACAAATCACTTTAGTTTCAAATAAATTAATATATTATTGAAAATCTACTAAATTGAAACGAATATATTAATTTAGAAACATTCATAAAAACACGATGCATTTAAGAATAAAATTTTATATTTAGGAGCGTACATGCAATGGTTTCTATTTGAAATTTTCAGTTCGTCCACATCAACAAAAGATAAGGGTGAAAAATAAAAAAATAAATAATAAAAGTGAAAAGCTTAAAACAGAAAAATGCCAGTTTTTTAAGGTACATTAGCTATTATTAAATATTACCTTAGAATCACTATTATCATCATCACCAATAGGTTTTTGTTCTTTGGTGGTTGGTACAGAAAATGAACGTTGTGTTTTGAAGAGGACACGTGCACTCTGTTTTGGTGGCTACACACCCCCCAAGAGCAGATAGATAGGCATATCAGGCAATAGAATAAGCAGCAAAGAATTAGTATGCGTGAGTTTTGTACATGTACAATTTTACGTATTTAGTTTATTTTTATGCACATGTACAGTTATAACAAAATCAAAAAAAAAAAAATAAACAAAACAAAAATCAAATCAATAAAAGAGAGAAGGTTTATCTTCATCACAACTTTGTATAGAAGCTTATATTGTGTAGATAAAAAATATGTTTCTGTTTTCAAAATTTGATAATAATTTGTGCCAGCAATAGAGAAAGTTTGTTTCAAATATAGAATTTTATTCATATACTTAAAAAATAAGCTAAACGTTTATATAAAATGTATAAAAAATATATTAGGGGTATACGAAGAAGTATTATATAAAAAATGGACCACTATTTCATATATACAAGGTGATACAATTTTAGTTTACTCTGAAAATATTTTAAAATTTAAAAGATATAGTCTGTAAAATATAAGCGTTCCTTTGAGGTCGTAAATGTCATCATTATGAATAGAAATACAGGGCCAATGTAATGATTCTTAGACGAATTAGATATCCCTTAAAGTTGTTTACCATCCCTTAGCATCTACCTTCTTATTATTAACAATTTTCTGTTGGTTCAAACAAATATAAATATAATAAGTTTCATTGCACTAGAGAAATTCTCATATTATAAACACTAATTTAAATAATCTTTTAATTTTTAAAATAATTTTCGACTAAACTTAAATTGAATCACCCTGTACATAAATATAAAATATATATATAGTAAAAAATTGTAATAGCAAAAAATTATTGACGATGCTGCATTTGCGGCAGGCAATTTCTCCTTACTTTTGTGGCAGCCATAGGTGGACTTTGGCTATGATTCTCATTGTTTAATGGATTTGGGGTTGGATTCTGCTGTACGGGCACTGAACTAGAACGCTGGGTACGATACAGAGGCCGGGTCAGGCCACCATTCGCCTGTTGGCCCGGACTCTGGCTCAAATCTAAACTTCGCCAGCCCTTACTGGCTGCCGAATTCTCAACCTGGTTAGTTATTTACGCATTCTATATTATTTTTTCAACATTTTTCTGGGCTATATAGGCACAGCCTCAATTTACATCATCATCAATCAATTATATTTAATAAAAAATACAACAACAATTAAATAAACAAAAAATCAAAAACAAATTTAGTGCCTACATTTTTGCGTACACATAATAATATATAATATATATAAAATATGTATATGAAAACATGCACTCAATATTGATTTGAATACATTTTTAATATGTATAATGACTCTGTTTTCAATTTGATTGAATGCAACACAAAAAATCTTGTGTATCGACAAATGACTAAATATGAAACACCGTTTATGTTCTTTATTAATGGTTCTTATTGAACGATCATTTTAATGAAAACTAATAAAGAATAAAATGGTGTTCCATAAATAAATATCATAAATAAAAAACACAAGATGGTGATGTAAAATAACGAAGTACCTATTAAAAGTCAATTAAAGAAATAAATGAATTTCGCCATTTAAATTCTACTAACAATCAATCAACTATAGATATAAACTTAAAAAGAAAAACACCATTTTTTAAATAATTCTACAAAATGTTTTTAAAATAATTAGTAGAATGAAAACAATGATTATCTAACTACAAAGAAATTATTATGTTAAAAAGAAAAATGTTATAACATTATTTATGGCAAAATAAAATTGTATTTTTGTACCTGGTGTTGTGGCTGAGGTTTATGTTGTTTTGCTTGTGCTAAAGCAGATTGGTCCAGTAAATCCCAAGATTTTTGTCTTCTTGTGTAACTACTTGAACTAGTTACATTCCCTGAGAGTACATTACTACTAGGTTGTTCTAATATAAAATTATCTTGCGACATTGAATCAGACATATAACGAGGTAATGAATGTTTTATATGACAACGACTTCTCACTTCGTCCGAAAATCCAACCAACGCTATTATTAAACAAAAAGACAATTTAGTAAACCAGACATATTCTTAAACTATTAATATTTACCGGTTAAATAAGCAACACTGTCCGGTGTCACTTCAAATTTATCCCTTTTATGAGGCTTTGCGACAATATTTAATAACATAGTTAATACCCGAACAGTTCTAGACACAGTTGTTGGTGTAGGATGTCGATATCCTTTGAGCAAATGTCCAACTAGTGCGAAATGAAAGTTTGCTTTAAAACTTAAACCAACAGCATGATCCAACTGTTTGAAATGCCATTCTAATGGTTCTCTTGTTGACATCATTACTGATTCCAATGATCTTTCTTCAAACATTTGTTGCGAATCTAATGTGTGTAAATTTTGTTCCAACAATGCTAAGCCAGATGCATATAATGATACTTCATCTAATTGTAATACAGATGTGGCAACCCAAAATAATGCTTTATGTATTGGTGATTCAGAACGTAATAATGGTTGTAAACGTGTTAAACACATAACTAATGCTTCAATTAATACAATATCATTAAAACTTTCTAAAGCTTTAACTAATATTCTTAATAATTGTTTTATATCATGATCCGTAATACTTTTACTTATACAACCAAATACAATTAATGCGCGCGGCTGTAATGCTGGATTAAAACAAAATGCGAAACTTTTCGCCAATGATGTCCAACTTGTTAGCCAATCACAATCTGGTATATCACGCATACATGCTTCCATTATTTCTAATAATGCATCTGTTATTACTTCCAATGATGTTAATGATAAACGTTCGCGATCCGATGATGTACCAGAAAAACTACGATCACTACCAAACCATTTATCATTTGGATGTCGATAACTTGAACGAAATGCTGTTACAGCAGCTGATTTCACTTTACTAATACCAAATAATAAATAAAATTTTGGCAATGAGAATTCATCTAATGATAAGCGTAATAGTCTTTGGGTTTCTTCAGAAAATGAAGGTTTCGTACAGGTACATAATGAATGTATTATATTTATAACTAAACCATGAGTTGAAGCTCGCATACTTAACGAACCTGAACACACTAGGAATGTAACCGTATGAAATAAATACGGTAAATGTCGTACTACATCTAAACAATTATTAAACGATAACATTAATAAATATCGTGCTAGTATTGCGATATCGTCCCACATCATGTGTTGTTCTAATAATGGTGTTGGTGATTGGCAGGTTTTGTCCACCACCTTAAACAGCACACAAAATCAATCAAATAACAAATAAATATTAAAAATTATTAAATTGATTTACTCTGCATAATCGACCGATAACTTTTTTAGCAACTAATTGTACGTTCGCTGATGCTAATGCAACAGCTGTATCAGCCATTATTTCAACCATTGGTGAACCTAATCCAGAATTAACTGACCGATGAATAAAATTATCTAATACCATATCAATTAATTCAGGTACTTGTCCAATGGAGCCCCAAATTTTTGCTTGTATCGATGGATACATTTCAACTTCTTCAATTGTTAATAGTATTAATTTTTCTAATATTTGTGCAACTTGTTTTTGGCGTTTATTTTCATCACAGGGTTTACAAAATCTAAAGAACAACGTTTCATTGAGAAATTATATTCGAAACATTGAATCAATCTGGGAGTCTTACCTTACAAGATTTGCCAGCCACGGCGTCATATATTCCAAGCATAAATGTTTCAATTCAATACTAGATACCCGAAAACCTTGTATACATTCTTCTAAAAATTCTAACGTTAAGTGAGGTTCATTTGTGGCTAATTTTTCCGAAACAGATTTAATAAATATTGTATTATTCGATGGTATACACAACCCTTGTGTTTCAAGTAATTGCCCTTCAATTTTCAAATCAAATGTTGCAGTCAATGCACACAATTGATTATAAGCAGCTGTACGTAAATTTGGATCGGACGATCCTAAATTCAGTAATGCCATATTTAATAATGTTCCAGGCACATCTTTCGGGCGAATTTTTTGATGTACAGTCACAGAATCTGGCTGGCTTAATTCCCAACGATTTCTTATATGTATAACAGCTTGTACAATACTATCACAATCGTTATGTATAAAACTAAGTGGTCCACTTTCATTAGCAATTGTTAACGTAAATTGATTATCATCAACTAAACATACTTCTTCAATTTCGGACGCATAATAAACATCATTCAATAATACAGAATGTGATAAGACCTTCGTTTTTTCTGATGATGTTATTTGTATTGCTGTTGGACCAACTTTAATTGCTACTTTTGTATCTTTGTGCGACAATTTTAATGCGTTGCTAAAGACTTTTAAATCTTCATCTAAACTTAATGTAGCACCAGGTAGTTTTTGTTGATCAAGATCGATGTATTCGTTTAATTTATTTGGTGCATCAATAAATATCAATTTACGATTACCCTAATATTATAAATAAATTATTGAATTTAATAAATTTTATTTAAATCAAATCGTACCTTCAATGGAGCTAAAATTCTATCATGAAATTTTGTGTATTCTCGCACCCAACTATTGCAATTATAAACATAAGCCGCATGTATATTATCATATGCGACTTCTGGTAAAACATAAAACCATTTTTGTAAAAATTCAGTACGAAAACGATTATCAGAACACGTATGAGTAAAATCAACAACCAATTCAAAAGGTGAATGACAAAATGGCTTTAAAGTTAATATAACATGATAAATAAGTAAATCACCATTAGTTTCTCCGATTCTACAATTTTACGTAAACATAATTAGCACAATAAATATTAATTAAATACATACTTGTATCTCCTAGCTATATAATAAAAAACTGGATAACCAGCTTTACTAGTTCCAGCTTGATAAAAAATATTTAAAGATTTTATCGATTTAAACTCCTCTTTTTCGTGCATATTATGTTTGACCATTAATTCTTCAAAATTCGTTGAAGACATATCAATTGAACTCCATCGTGCATATGATGAGAACAATAAACTTAAATACAGTCAAAAATTAACATAAAAATCAAAAAAATTTAGTTAACTCCTCACTGTGAATCAACTGGTTTATGTTCAGGCGGTCCTAAATACGCCAACAAAGTTGCCATTTTATCAAACGGTCTCCTACCGACAGCCTTATGATCTCTACTACTCGACAAATAATCACCAATCTTCTCTTGATGATTCCACAATAAACGGTGTAATGCCAAAACGTTTGCATCACTTATAAAAGACATTGAATGCGATGTTTGATCAACAGTTTCACAATCCGATGCAATTTGTATGAAAAATCTTCTACCAATTTCAAAATGTGCACGTAGAAAATCATTAAACGGTAACATATGTTGTTCTTTGCTGAATTCAACGTGATTTGCAATATTTTGTAAAATTTTCGACATCAACATTAGACCACGTTTTACCGATGTTGGTACTTGTTTATTAACAATGCCCATTTCTTGTGGTGAAACTATAGCCGGATTTATAAAACGTAGAAATATTACTGTACCAACAGCTCCAATATTATTTTGTGGAAATTGTGGAAAACGTTTACTCAACACTTGATATAAACAATGACACATTGAACGCAATTGTGGTGGAAATTTATCAGCTGAACTAACAATTGCATCAAATACTTTTTGCGTTAATGCAACTAAATTTTGTCGATTCTCTTCAATATCTTCATTTGGTTCCAATCTAGCTGGATCAACTTCAAAACTACAACTTGTATCGTCTAATAATGGGCGTATTAGTGGTTCTAATAACGTTTGTAAATAACTTGCACCATATATTTTAAAACAAAATGCCATTATTTTACTACCTAATGAATTACCACGAAATAACGTTTGCATACAATCGGATACTTCAACTTCTCTATAGAACATATTCCACAGTAATGGCGACAGAAGATGTTTAGCATCGAATAATGTTACAAATACACGTGCTAATTCGTCCATTTGGGATGTTGTTACAACATTAGCTAATGCTACAGCAATTGGCAGTTCACCTTTATCACTTATCATTGTCACTAATTGAACTAGTTGTTCAAATCTATCAGCCAGCACGGTTTCTGCTAATGTATCGAATTCTGTGCCTTGTTGTAAAATTTTTGTTAAAACTTCCATAAAAGCGGCACGTGTTTGCAAATCTTTATTATATCCTAAATCGATTGAATGCATTAAACCGCTATCAATATTGGCTGATAATAAATTTGACATTGCTTGTATTGTAGCATTACGTAAAGTGCTTAATTTTCCAGCATTCACTCGTTGTCTGGACACATCTTTTTCCACATCTGTAGCATCTGAACAATCGTTTAATAAATTCATAAATAATGTGAAATATTTCAAAAACAATTGACTCTTTGCTTCCATTAAATCGCCCCTATCCGACTCTTCGGGCTGTAGTGGTAGACCTCTTAATAATGCAGCAACTGCTTCCATACAAGCTTGATCTAAATCTCTTGTAATCATCGTTACATCTCCACTACTTGGTGGGGCAATTTGATGAGATGTGCCCATAACCCAGTCGGTTAAATATTCCACTAGTTTATTACGAAATTTCATTTCTTGTCTAAATGCCAAATCGTCGCGTCTCTTCATCATTGCATCAACCAAATAGCATAATTTCGTTTTTATATGAATTGCATGTACAGTCATATCTAAATGTCTAACGTATCGTACAATTGCCAACATCATTCCTTCAATACTTGTAACACCTAAATGTTCACTGGGTTGATCATTCTTATTACTATCGAGAATATTTTTCATTATAAATATAATATGTTCAATAAATTGCGTATTAACGTCAGTAACAACGACTTGTCCTTGCTGATCGAAGAATTTATCAACGATTAATTTAATTTGTTCGAATAATATCGGATATAAAGCTGATGACATTTCATGTCCAACAAGTTCTTTAACATGTTTCTGCATTTGTGCACCAAATTTCTCATTATTACATACTAATAAACATAATAATTGGTCAATATATTGTGTAACTGGACAATATTGTCGTTGTTCTTGTGCAGCACTTGTTAATACACTAGATTTACGTGAATCATTAATTGATATTGAACCCATTGAACTAATTGTTATTGATGGTGATAAACTAGAATGCGATGATGCTGATAAAGCTGGTCGAGATGGTGATTTCCGTTGTAAACAAACACCACCTAGTGCACATAAAAAACCGGTCATATTTGCCCATTCGTTGATTTGTTCTTCTAATTCGTGTTCGGAATTTTGATGGGATGCACGACGTTTACCAACGGAACGATGGAATGGTTCCATTTGGCCATCTTCAATTTTCGCTTTTGGATATGATTTTAAGCTTTTACTCAACGAATTCCAATTCATAAATGTTTCTTCCCATGCTGGTTGAACACCATTTACACAGTGTTCGATTTTACGCAGCAAAGCCATTATGCGTTTCTGTAAGGCCGCACGGCCTAACATCAACAGAATTTGTTAATTTCTAATAAACGATTCCGTGGATAAACAAACAAGTTTGAAATTAATCGGTAATAAGAATTTCTTTACATAATTATACATTAATTCATATACCTTTAATTTCAACTTTATAACCACACATATAGAATAAAAATTGATTTATCACGACTTACCGTGATCGGGGAAGCACATACGAGATTCCCCACTGGCTGCTTGCACAAAAATGCAAAAAATCGACCAAAATTTAAATAAAACTGGCGTAAAAACACTTACCTGTTGTTAGTACTGTGGAAGCTTGAGCTAATTCTTGATAAACATGATAATTTGGTAGCAAATACGTGACAGTTACTTCATCTGAACCACATCTAATATCGGCTTCTTGACAAAGTAATGCAAAACAACTCATTGCCACCAAAACAGCGTCCATATCAATGCTCCATAAATACATGAAGAACACCACCTATTTTATAAAAGCGAATTAAAACATTAAAAAAACTAGAATAATCATTTTTTTACCTCTAGCTTTATATGAGCCTGTTTGCAAATCGCTATTTGACTACCCAAATTAGCATATTCTCTATGTTTTGCCAAAAATGCATTTCGACATATTAAAATTTCTCTCAGCCATTTTAAAATGTCAGTATAATTCATAATTTGTAACTGTATTAATTTTTGTGATATTGAAAACAACACTTGCGAACTAACATCCCAAAATGTATTAATTGGCGCTTCTGGATTCCAAACTTCAATCTTTTCCGGATGATGTAACACTAGCAAAGCTTCCATTGCTTCTTGTGCCACTTCGGGCATCGATAACTGATGCACTAACGACACTAAACCGTTTATTAATTCCAACGTAGAACTTTGTATTTCATGTCCGGCTTTTCCTTGATTATTTAACATAAGCATCGGATCGGCATGTATTAATCTAACCATATAAAGCAGTAAATTCCGATAACCAGGCACTTCTTCAGCCCTATCTTTGAATTTAGATTGTGCGTCTTTTCCTTTTAATGTAATTTGTATCATTCTTAATGGCGTTGGCTGAATATAGCCCTGAGACACTTTGTTTAGCGTGTCCGTGAACATTGCTCGTAATTCTGATGATTTATTATAAACTAAATCGATTTGTGGCCACCATAACAGCCTCGGTTGTGTAACAATCCTGAATAAAACAATATTAGACAAAAGATAATAAACAAAAACAAACCTTGTCTTACTTATATAATGATCTGACTAAAACGAAATGATAACTAGATGGTGAATTTAAATTTAAACAAACTTTTAATGCTTCATTATTGTGTGGTTTTATACGAAATACCGATACAAAACAATCAATCATTAAATCCATTGAAAATGGCTTGTTTGGATTGAATAGTAACGCTTTTAAATCATTTATAACAGTTTGTACTAAAGTAAATGCAACATTATTTGATTCTAATATGTTTATATATGTTGAAGCTTTGCACAATTTAACACAAGTTACAGCAGCTGCTTCTGTAACTTGTTTATTTGTATGTTGACTTATGCCCCTTTTAATTGCATCGATGAATTGTTTCTTTTTGTTGTGACGAGGTGAACACGGTGCCCCTGAGTCGGCGTTTACAATTTCCTCCAAAACTTTCTACAATAAGATAACAGTTAAACTAAATACTTAAAAAAATCGTTCATGTTATTACTGGAGCTAAAATAAGAAGTAAAATTTGCAGAGACCACACTGAGGCCCTTCCCTTTTTATTTTCAGCAAATGTATCAAGTATATCGAACAATTGTTCGCAGTTCTTCGACAATTCTTCATTCGGATCTTTTTGCAATTCAGCAAATTCATATGGATACGTATCCATCCAGTTCCATATAGCTTTTTCTAACGAATTTACAAATACTAAATGTGCGGATTTTTTTAATAAACGAAATTTTTGTATAGCTTCAGCAAGTAAACGATTTAATCGATGTACATCTACATTTATATGTTGTATTAATTCAATATCACTATAATCTGGATTTTCGTCCGGACTTGATGCTAATTCTTGCAATTTTGATGAGATACGATTAAAGACAGCATTAAAAAAATTCACACTTAAAGCAAATAATACTTTACTGGCTAAATTTCTTATTGCATTCGCGTTTGGATTTTCGTTTGGCATGTCTAAAAACGAATAAAAACATTAAAAAATGTAATTAATCGATCAATTTCAAATCCTAGTTTTGCAAACCGAGTCGCCAAATTTTTCTTATTACGAATGGTTTTTTTGTTTGGACTTGAAATTGGTCAATAAATGGATTCAGTCATGTAGCATACCCAAAAAACCGCATATTTCCTTGAGTAAACATTTTAGGTTTTGTGTTTCTTCTATAGATAACGTTATAGAATCTTTAGCTTGTATACTAAAACATTTTTCTAATGTTTCTAAAACTATTAATAAACTATCGTAATAGTTTTTCTCTAATTCTACACCATGTTGTCTTGTACCACAAGTACCAGTTTGATACTAAATTAACAAAAAACATATAGAGACATAGAAGTAATAAAAAAAATTGATTACTTACAAGTTCATGTATTCTTTTTAACACTTTTACAAAACCATCTAAAACTAATGCAAAACGATACTTTGAAATTTGTATAATACAGTTTTTATTTTGTTCTTCATTTATCCTAGAATGTGTTGTTTGTGGACCAACGCGACAAGGCAACTAAAATATAAACAACAATAATTATAAACAAAATTTAGATTTGTTAAAATAAACATAAATGATTGGTTGACTTGTAAATATTGATTTGAAGGTGGAAATATTTTAAATATAATTGTTTATGTTAATAACACCCAATGCATTGTACTAACCTGTTCCTCAAATCGAACAATTAATGTATTCGCCCATTCTCCGGGCTTTTGTGTTGCCATTTTATTTAAAATTCTCTTTTATTTCACATTATTTCTTTAAGGGCCATAACCATCTTGACATTTATAGAGTGGGTGCAAATTGACAGGGAAAAAATCGATCTACCAACATTATAAAACAAAATAAATTTATAATCTTTTATACACATTTATAAAATAATTTATTTTAATAAGCAGTTTATCTATTAGTGAAACAACAGTTACATCGAATTTATTAATAAATAGTCTAAGAAACTTTCAAATAAAGAGAAACAAATTTATTTCATTTATTTTACGTTGCAATCTTGGAGTACTGTCAAATTTTTGACAATTTGGTTATCGGACTGAAGCTAGCAACCGACTTGAATTTGGCAACACCGCAAAATAAGCTACGCCTAGAAGGCGTGGTTATCTATAAATATAAGGCTCTTAAAAAAAGTCTCGGAAAACTGTTAAAAAATGAGGATTTTACACTGAGATTTATACTCCTTATGTGCATAAATTAGTATTAAACAAAACAAAACAAGTTTTCCCTTTAATTTTTTTATTAACATTTCCATATAGTACGTTAGTACAGACAAATTTGAAATTGATTTTTTTACAATTTCTTTGTTCGGAATACAAAATGGTATAACTGGTGTTGAAATGTGTCCTCGGAGTACGAATTTTCTTACTCTGAACCAAAATAGAATAATCGAACATTCTTATATTTATAGATTAGCACGCCTTTAAGACGTGGCCTATTTTACGGGATTGCCACACTCAAATCAGCTGTGAACTGTCACTTGCTAGCTTCAGTCCAGTAAATAGCACGTTTCTTTTGAAGATAAAAACCGAAAATAAAAATAAAAATGTATTTAATGTATTATCTTGACGAGAACGGTAAAAAAATGTATACTTTAGAGGTAATTAATTCAATTAAACATTATAAATTGTTGTTTAATTTATTAACGTTTTAGAAAACGGATCCAAATGGTAAACCGACATTTTCTGCTCATCCTGCTCGATTTTCTCCTGAAGATAAATACTCTAAACAAAGATTAACTATTAAGAGACGTTTTAAAATACTTAAAACACAAACATCAGATCCTGTTTACTAAATCTTCTGACTTTGTGTTATTTTCTATGTAATATTGAAACCCTATTAAAAAGGTTTTTTGTTTTCATACTTATTTTAGTATTTTATATTATAACATGGGCTTAAAAGTTTCGTAAATAAAGAACGTTTAATAAATAAAAATTTATTTAAACAGTAACATTGTATTTTTTATAAAAAACAAACTATACTTCAACTTTTATCGATTTTTTCAATATCTTGATCATTGTTTATGTTATCGTTTGGCTGAATTGGTGCTAATTCTTTTTGACCAGAGCGTAATGTAAATACTATTGGAACTTTAGCTAATATTGGATTACCATCAATTTCTAAGTGCCTTATCCACGATAATAATGAATCTTTACTCGACGTACCAGTCGCACATACTGAATAAATAACACCATCCTCTTGTTCGTGTACGGAAGGCATTACTTTAAGAAATTTATTTTCCGGCGGTTTTATACCATAGAACGATATCTTTATATCTCCCACATCTAAAATCCAACAGTCTCATATACAGTTACATCAAAATTATATTATTTGTACCGTCCGGATCGTCCCTGTCTTCATTAAATACTTTAGCTGCACCCCTGAGTACGAAATAATCAACAGATTTGTCTTTCAACCACACCTTAAATGCACCTTCCACATATAGCGGCTCTGAATCGTTTTTTTCGTTAAGTAAATCTTGTTGTACTTTACTTTGTGAACTTACAATCCACGTATCGTCAATTGAGTCTTTAATATCTTTCGTCTAAAACAGTTTATCAATTAATAAAGTCACAGTATATGGTATTATTGGTGAAATACTTGATAAATAGTTGTTTTTGCTTGATAATCAGCCGTTGTAATGCGTTCAATAGCAATTTTGGCTAATTCAAAGGCATCATCCGGCAGAGGAATAGGAATTGGCCAAGGTGATAGATTTCTGAACTTTGGCATCCAATACATCATTCTCCAGTACTTCCTTAACGGGTATGCTCTCCTACCGAATATGTTAACTAGTAAATCTTCCATTTCGAAATCGGGCATAACGCCGTTATCTTCCATTTGTTCAAGTAAATCGATTATGCATTGTTGTTGTTTTGGATAATGCATGAATTCCGCTTGCAGCATATTTGTTGCAACGAATTTTCCTTTTGGTAGTACATCAATTAAAGCTCTATACACTTCCAAATCTTTATTAACACCAAATTCTTCCATGTGCTTTAATGCTGAATAAATAAATTCAACATGACCACGACGATAAACATTGTCTCTATTTACAAATATTTTCACCATTTCTAAATATGTGTCACGGTTTTTACTTTCAACATTTTTAAAATCTAAACGTTCCATTAATGCTTTTGTGTTTTTATTATCATTTTCATTAAAATTTACTAAAGAAATGTGAAGTTGTCGAACGAAATTTGTTACGTATTTTGGCTTATTATATTTAGACAATCTAATCGCTTGGTAACACAGCTTTTTGAATAACATTTCTGAATTTATTTCTACAATTTTATTTTATATTAAAACATTTTTTAATTTTAAATTCTTCCGAAATAACCTATTTTTTTGTGAGGTTATGTAAGACCAGTTACAGGTTCCTTTAAATTATAATTGCTTTTAAAAATTCTGGCCTATGATTTATATTTTGAATTAATAATAATGAATAACTAAAAAAATGTTATCAAATTAAATATAAATCAAAATATTTCAAGACTTTTTTTGAATGAATTTAGGGCTATTTAATTGTACAAGGAAAATGCTTTGAGGGCGTTTGGCAGAACTGTTTTCATGGTGACGTCATTGACGTTCAGGTTAATAAAAAATTGTATTATTGGTGTTTTTTTATTAGAAAAATGTGAGTTAATCACAAATAAAAGAATATAAACAATATTAAGTGAAGATAAAGATCTGTTGTTTGTATTGTATTAATGAATTTGTAGTATTATAAAATGTCGCAAATGAAAAGTTCGTTAAGTGCTGAACGAACAAGTATTCACGATATGTTAAAAGATACACCGCCCCATGAAAGCCGTGCCA
Source organism: Oryzaephilus surinamensis (assembly GCA_004796505.1). Taxonomy (NCBI): domain Eukaryota; kingdom Metazoa; phylum Arthropoda; class Insecta; order Coleoptera; family Silvanidae; genus Oryzaephilus; species Oryzaephilus surinamensis. Next base: position 65,200 of record SSSI01009919.1, read on the forward strand.
GTAATGTACCTGTTGTATCAACAAATCAAACTTGCACATATTCACGTTCAGTACCAACTGGTTTATCATCTTGTACAAGTTCTCCAGCAATTTTAACGCCGACAAGTCCAACCCAAAATGACGATTCAACAATATTAAAAACATCATCAAGAATTGAAAATATTAAAAATTGGTCCATATCCACATATAAATGTACTAAACAATTAATGTTTGAGAAATTAGGGAAAACGTCCAGAACAGTTGATGCTGAATTAGAAACACAAATAGACCAATTAAGGGAAACACAAAAGAAATACAGTAATATTTTACGTTTGGCAAGAGCTTTAACAAGCCATTTTTATCACGTTGTTCAAACACAGGTAAATATATCATTATTTCGATATGTTGTAAGTTAAATGTACGGTTTTTAGCACGCCTTGGGTGAAGCATTCTCTGAATTAGCTCAAAAGTCACCAGAATTGCAAGAGGAATTTTTATACAATTCAGAAACACAACGAAATTTAACTAAAAATGGTGAAACATTGTTAGGTGCATTAAATTTTTTCATATCGTCTGTAAATACGCTATGTAATAAGACAATTGAAGATACACTACAAAGTATAAGACAATATGAGGCTGCTAGAATTGAATATGATGCTTATAGAACCGATTTGGAATCGATGTCAACAAAACCTGATGGGACAATAGGTTTAGAAGAAGCTCAACAAGGATATGAAATACATAGACAACAGTTCATGAAATTGCGTACTGAAGTGACCATTAAGATGAAGTTTCTAGATGAAAATCGAGTAATTTTATTCCACTATTTGCTTACAGGCATTGTTTTGACTGTTTTTTTTTGTTGCAGATAAAAGTAATGCATAAACAATTGTTACTATTCCACAATGCTATATCAGCATATTTTTCTGGGAATCAACAAGCATTGGAAGCAACATTAAAACAATTCAATATTAAAGTAAAAACACCAAATTCAACATTCCCATCGTGGTTGGAACAGTAGTTTGTACCGCACTTAACGAATGTTAATTATTCTAGTCACTATAACGTTTATGTTAATTTTCTCATTCCAGCTTTAAATTTATTTATTAATTCCTTCATAGCTAATTTATTAAACATTTATTTTGTATTCGCAATTATAGCTTTAATGAAAATGAAAAAAACAATGTTCATACATGACCAGAACAAATATTTAAAATGATAAATATTATTTTGAAATGTTTTTTAGTGTGTCACATTTGTAATTTATTTGTGCTGTTCTGTCGATCATTTATATCTCACGTAATAAAATAATTCGTTTTTTAAACAAGTTTTTTTATTTAAAATTGTATATAAAAGGAAAACAGTTTCTAAGAGGCTAAAAAGTGTGGTTATGTAAAATTTTGAAATGGAAATGTTTTTGCACGATAAAAGTATCAAAGATTCATTGAATGTGAGTAAAAAGTTGCATGAAACTTATGAAGATATATTAGAGTCTTATGTTTCGGATTTTTATGTGGAAAATCACTGGAATAAGTTGCCGGAATGTTGGAAAAATTTCTTCGATAAAAACGATTTATCATCCATGAAATCTTTATTAAACTTTGAAGAACCATTAAACAAACTGTATCCCCTTTCACTAATTTGTTTAAGATCGTTAATAATAAATTATACTGTTTCAAGAGTGCCCATAACACTTAAAACAACTTTCGAGCCGGACAAAAACTTTTTAAAATATTTCTGGAAGAATGTTAAAGAAAAGAAGCGCTATGAAATTGATCTAATAGCAAAATTATGTCAGAAACAAGCTACAGAGAAGAACTGTCACTATATTGTGGATATTGGATCAGGATTAGGCCATTTGAGTAGAATGTTATCGTACGGATATGGCTTTAAAGTGTGCACTTTTGAAGCAAACGAAGTACTTGCAAAATCTGCAACTGAATTAGATAATAAGTTTGAATATTGTCTGAATTTTAAAGCAATAAAACATTTTAATTCGCAAAAAACGGTTCATATTCACAAGAAGATAACAGCAGATATAAATAGTGAGAATTTTCTCAACGAAGTTTTAAAACATTTTAAAGGGGACAAGAATTTGAAATTTGGCTTAATTGGTTTACATCCCTGCGGTGATTTGGGTCCTACACTATTGCGTTTATTCAATGAAATTGAAAATATTTCCTTTATTTGTATAGCAAGTTGTTGTTATATGAAAATGTCTATAAATAAAAACTTTCCATTAAGTAATTATTGTAAAATAAATAATTTTCATTTGAATTATTTATCTTGTGAAATTGCTTGTCATAGTATAGAAAATTACGTGGAAAAATTAACTGAAAATAATTGGAATCACTTGAAAGTCCACGCTTTCAGGGCTGCTGTTGAAGATATTATAACTTCATTTGATTCTAGTTTAAAACATTGCCAATTGTGTAGTGTTAAGTATAAGGATGACCTAACTTTTAAAGAATACTATGAAAAAATTTTGCTCAAGCATCAACGTTGTTTTTCCGATGATAAAATCAAATTTTATCAAAATGTTATCGACGATACTTGGATTTATGTTGTAAAATTTTATTCTATACGCTTAATGTTAGCACCTATTATAGAAACAATCATTTTATTAGATAGATTATTATTTATAAGAGAATGTTGTTTTAAATCTTGTATATTACCTATATTTGATCCAAAAATTTCACCAAGAAACTTGTTATTGTTTGCAGAAAAATAAAATTATAATAAATTTAACGAGCTTTTATTTAAAATGTATTCGTTGTGCAAACCACATCTTTTATTGAACATTTTAATGTGTTAAGGAACTAAGAATAATTGGTAAATAATACTGAACAACAAAATTATATAGTGAAATTATATAAAGATTTTAAAATTTAATTACAAAAATATTTATGGTTTGGAATCTCATAAAAAAATTTGCACATACATTTGTACAGTTGACTCAATATAAGAGTAATGGAAATTATATGTCCAATGGTTGTTTTTTTATTTTCTTATAATGAGTCAACGGAAGATAACATGAAACAAAAAACAAACAAACATTAACATAGAATTCGAATAAATTTAACACATTTCGCTTTAAATTTTTAAGTTATACTAGATTATAAAATACATATTCGTATAAAAGGTATAAAAATAGAAAAATATCTTATTATTTAAACAGTCTTAACAGCCTTATACATTCAGTACATAAATTATTAAAAAAAACCACTACATTTGTGTCGTGTGGGACTAGTACGTACAAAAAACATTAATAATTATTTAAATATAAAAATAAACATATTAAAAAATTCACAACCTGTTCAGGTACTTTAATTTACTCCATTGGAGCATGCGATGGACCAGGTTGTTCTTCAACAACTCCTGGCATAGGTATAGGCACCAAATTATCTTGATGAGGCATTGTCAATGGTAAACCCAAACCGATTAATATCTCAACAACTTCTCTTGGAATAATCAGTTTATCGATAAGAAGAGAAACGTAACATATTGACTGTTCATTCATAAGGAAACTCAATATGCCTTCTCTTACATCAACTGAGCCCCATTCATGAAAACCAAATAAGCGTCTTTCTTCATCGAACCGATGATAAGTCTTTGTAGAATAAAAATATTCATTTTCTTCATCGTTAGAGGAAAAAACCTGAAATAAATCATCCAAAATTTATAAAATTAAATAGAGATACAAATGTAATTCAAACAAAATATATATTTTTGTCAATTTACTAACCTTCATGTTTGCATATTCAAATTGTTCAACGAGAATTGAAACCAATAGTCCATATAAATATTCCATTCCACTTCCATCTTGTCCGTATTTGTCATTTAATGAAGTAATTTCATCCATACGTGGATCTGCCGTATCCAGAAAATGGTTTATTATTTTCATAATAGCCATACCACTAAAAAAAATTAACAATTAAAAAAAGAACGTAATTAATACAAAAATTCCATACTAAAACATATTCTCGAATGTGCCTGCATTGATTAAGAATCTGGTCTCAATACAGTTTAAAATGAAACTAATTGCGCTTCCACCCTTTGGACCAGGTAGACTTGATAAAAAAGTAATCGTTTGTTCGGGACGTACCATAAAGGCCCCGAGAAATATGGTAATTATAAAGCATGTACCAGAGCCTTGCATTGAATCGTACATTTGTAACGTAGTTGCAATATATTTTAAAATACATTCAATACGAGCCGTTGAGTTAGCGTATAGGGTTTGTATTAGAATTACGCAAACTCTACTAATTTGCAATGACATCCGGAATTTGGCATTATCCAATAATTCCATTAAAATGTCACTTAAGTAATTATATAATGAATTACCCTCATCATCGTTTATCTGTCTCAGTTGACCAAGATATCTTAAAATAACAACTGTGATAAATGTAGAACCACAATGAATTAAGTCCATTTCTCTCTCTTTTATCTTTTGGTATACTAGAAGGAACACAGTTTTCAACACTTCATTTGTTAATGGTGCTGCCGCATAAATAGCGATGGTATTTATTAAATCTAAAGCCATTTCCGGTAACAAAAATACATCATCCAAATTTTCCATATGATGCATTGAGATTAATCTTAACAAAAATGGAATTACTTGATTGTATAACGTATGGCACGTAGATGAGTATCGTGCAATACAACTAATTAAAAATGCGATTTGATCACATTTATTGACATCGCGATAGTGTAGTCTGAGGCACTGCTGTATTATTTCATCCAAATTATTGGTATTGAAAAAAACGATTATTTGGTTACAATTGATTAAATTTCCTAAAGATGGTAAATACAGTTCCGGTTTTATATAAATCAATTCGGTGTATCTGAGTAAGCATCTTGATATTTCACTGGCGAACTCGTAAAATACTTGTCTGTTTTGTTCCGTCGATATTGGCACACATGTTAAGTGGTTTCTTAGAGCTCTGCAAACAAATACATAACATAATAAATAACGTAATTTATGTTCATTGAAAAATTAACTTACGTTGCTAAGAACCAGCTCGTCCCAACGTCTCCAGCCGAATTCAATCTATTAAGCAATCCTCGTATGTGTATTTGCAAAGTATTTGAATCTACAGAAGCACTATAGATGCTGACAAAAAGATACAAACGTCCTAGAATAATGTAATTTTCGTTGTCGTTGATAAATAACTGAGTGAACGCATTAAAATAATTCCTTTGGGTAAATAGCTGATCATTTGAGAAAAATTTATTCTTTGGAAAACATTTCTTTATTTCGTACAAAATGGTCATTATAGCCTCAATTATTCTAAAGTACAATGTACCGTTATTGTACTCATTTAGTAATTTTTCATGGGCTAAATGCAAGCTTGAAAAGCATTCTATTAATTTTTCAGATCCAACATACGGCAAAATATTCTGTATAACAAGAGAATTTAATTAGAAATAAGAAAAATAGTTTTATAAATTAAATTACCGTAAATAAACTCAAGGCATAGGACCTTGGTTGAAGTAAGTCATTGTCTGTTTGTTCGTCATCATTTTCTTCATTAATTGCCAATGAATTGATAAATTCTGAGTGTGATTTACAACAAGAGAAAATTGTAATACAATAAAAAATATCGACGATATCCACAAAAATAATTTGTCTATATTCATTAGACACAAAAAGCTCATTTATAAATAACATTAGCGATTCAATTAATTGGTATAATTTACTTTTATTGTCTTCGTCCATTGTAGATGTATTTAGAATAATTAATTTTAAATCTGAACAACATTTTAACAATAGTTGCCCAATGGATGGCATTAAACTCAGAAATATATCATACGCTTCGGCAATGCTATGGGAAACACAGTTCGCAAGCCGCTTTAGTAATCTCTCTTGCAACGGAAAATTATATTCGTCAGATTCCGGATTAAATATGGTATTTATTAGAATCGGCAACAAAGTATTTAATATAGGTTCTGTCGCATTTAGATCTTTAAAAAACGGCCGAACAATGGATTCACACATAATATCTATCAAGCTTTGTTTAATATCTAACGATGTGTGCTGAAATAAAAAAAAAAACGTATTTAACAATGGAAATTTTACAATCTAAGCGATTTAGTTAAATTAAAGAAATCTTACAGATTGAAATAATCGTAAAAGGTGCTTAAACGTCTCTAAATCAATTTCAACTGTAGTGTCAAGGGTTCTTTCGGTAGTTAAAAGTTCCGCAAAAAAATGCAAAGACGTCTTCACCAGTATTTCATTTTTGCCCTTTATTGCTGTATACAAATCGTTCTGAATATACTTCCAAAAACCATTCAAAGACAAATTAACCAACGTCTCGACCAGAATCGCATTAATGCTACCACTAACATGATGCAGTTGAAAAAGTAATCGCTGACTAACACTCACTAATTGTCCAAGATCAGATGCCTCGCTTAAGTAATCTGGATGTAAACGGTTGGATACATAATTTTTTAGAAAAATGGACGCCATTTGACAAATTGGAAATTCACAAGGGTATTTTCCATGTACGATGTTCAACAAAATAAATGGATAATCTGTTAAATTGAGAATATTATAAACACATACTATATTCAGTTAATAAGTTTTTACCATAAACAACTTCAAAAGCAAGAATTTTTTCGTCTAATGTTTTTTGAGATTCTACATCTATGTGCACCGCTGATTGTAATAATTCAATTATAGCATTGCCCATTAATTCAGGGTTTCCTTCTATTGCCTCCATTGTCTAAATTTATAATAATCGTTTTATAACACTTAAATAAAAAATTAAATCCTATTTACCATTAATTTGAAAACAACTTTACAACATGCTTTACAAGTGTTTGCAAACCGGCAATTTTGCAAAATGTCGTCTTTTAACGGTTGTCCTTGATTCTCTGAATGCAATAAAAATTTGCTAGGGACTTTTGTTTTTCTGTTAAATAACCAAACCTTAAAAAAATATTATAATGTATTTATTTACTATAAATTAATTAATTATTATGTCGCTGCAGTTTAATTTATTTATTTATGAACTCAAATTGCGATTTTCACAAACACAGTACAACTACTAAATAAAAGAAAATGAAAATAGTAAAGTAACTAACTTCATGATGTTCTTCCATCTGTTTTTATTTAGAGCATCTTATTGGCTCATTTAAAAACTTAAATAAAAATTTACCAATCAAAAGTGAATTCAACTGATCTGATTCTGTTGAATGAAACGTATTTATTGACTTTTCAATATATTTGATATGTCATAATTATTTTTAAATCGTGATAGAAAAAATATAATAAAAATGTACAAGTTAAATAAATTGGGTGAAAATTCCGAGTTTGAAATAGCCCCATTAAGAACATTGGATGATTTTTTGTTAAAAAGTGCTAGATTCCAAATACCCAACGTAAGCGATTTGGAAAAATGGGGCAATCGTATTACCAGTAACTTATTGTATTATCAAACGAACTATTTCTTATTGTCATTGCTCATATTCACGATAATTGGGTACGTAAATAGATAATCAATGTTTAAAAATGAAAATCGACCCTTACATTTTAGAGTAATACATCCAATTAAAATGGCTTGTGGCTTCTTAACAACTGCTGTATTATTTATGATTTTCGTCTATGTTACAAATGAAAAAGCTGCTGCTGCACACTTTAAAAGAAAACATCCAATTGTTTCTCTACTTCTAATTATAATGGGAGCTTATTTCGTTGCGTACATGCTTAAGTCGCTTGTAGTTTTTGTTCTTGGAATTTTGTTACCAATAGCTGGTATATAATTTGATAAAATTGAGCTTTTTCCAATTAATACGTGACTTGTTTGTAGTAATATTCCTACATTCTTCTCTGCGATTGAGAAATACGAAGAACAAGTTGGCAAATAAAGTTGAAACACTTGGATTTAAACGTACACCGATGGGGCTTTTTCTTGAAGAAATGGGGATTGAAAACGAGATTTTCTGAGTCCCAATTTAATTACAAAATTGGGTGGATTATACGATATGTAATACGATACTGTAAAATACTGTACGATTCTATTTTTTAAGTACATATTACCATATTTAAATGCTAGTCGTAGGTGCTTAGTAGAAATGCTCATTATATTCGGTAAACATTTTCTTTTTTATAAATTTACGATGTCGCTAATAATAAATATTTTTTGTTAAAAAAAATTAAATAGTTGTTTAATTCTGGTTTAATCTTTTGAAATATTCCAAAAAACTCCTCATTTAACCAAAATATTTTTTACAAGTCGTACATAATAAACCCATATGAATTATGAATTTAAATGCTGAATTCGTTTTAAAAAGGAGTGGAACGATTTAAAAAGAAAATGAAACGATTTTATATTATTTTTGTTAATTTATTTTAGATATTTGTAAATGACAAACAAATAAAAATATATATATAAGTTTACACAAAAAAATGTTAAAACGATGTTTTTTTTTTTCAAATACTTTTAAAATCTCAATATTAACAGTCTAACAAAACAAAGAATAGTAATGGTAAGTGAAGGTGCTCTTTTTGTATTGCAAATTATAGCTTATATTGAGTGCAATGTACTAAATGGAATTTAACCATAAGTAAATAGCACACAAATTCAAAGCAAATATGTATTACTAATGAATAAAATATGAATAAATGGAATGCTAACTATTATATAGATAAAATATAAAAAATAGAGGAACAATTTAACGTAATATAGCAAAAATTTCTTTCTGTAAGAGCCATACAACATAAACTTTGTTTTATGTATTTTAGTTTATGTTGTATGGCTCTTACATACAAATATGATAAACATTCAATAATGCATTCATTTGAAAATTTTATAAATAATATTTACTTATTCTTTGAATTAATAACCAATTTATGTGTATTTAAAGTGGTTGAAACAACTTTCTCCTCGGCCTTAATGTTATTTTTAATATCAAAATCGTCAATATTTATTTTAATCCGTTTCATGGCAGGCTCACCAGGATCATCATCGACATCTGGCTCAACAAAACCCCTTTTATTCTGATAGCCACCATAATCATTCAACTCGGCATTCCCATTTCTATCCAGAAAATGTTTAATCGTTTCAACCACACTACCCAACACACTGTTCTTGGAATTATTCTTATCCGATACGAAAGCATCATACTTTTTATACATTTCGTTAATCAATTTTGTAAATTCTTGTCCTGTGGCATTTTCCAAAATGTCTTCGCCAACAACTTTGCCATCAAATTCGACATTGTCATCTTTAAATACTAAGAACTCCTCCATGTTCATATTCTCATCGTCTGCTTGACTTGACAACAACGAACGTCTTACAGCGATTTGTTCTTGGTCAGCTGATTGTGCGTGTTGTTTTTCAAACAATTTTATATTCGGTAGGGACACTAACAATGCAGACAACAAAACAACCATTAAACAAGTCGTTGGTGTTGCTTTAGATGTTGTTGATTTACAAATTAACGCTTGCAATTTACTAACTTGTGCAATCAAATGTTTGTTTTGTCTTTGCAATTCTTTAACGCGCTGTAACAAGTTCTTATTTTCTTCGGATCCACGTTTAACGCGCTCCTCCAAACCGTCAATATATTCTTTTTTGCGTTTACGTGAATCTTGTGCTGAAATCTTATTACGGATTTTACGTCGAATGCGCTTCAATTCACGCTCCTCATTCTTGGTCAGTGGATGATGTGTTGGCAATTGTATTCCTTCTTTTGCTAATAAACGTTTTTCTTCAGCTGTTAACGTTAATGGCTGATATTGGCTTTCAGTCGATGAAACAATATTTACATCTTCTTCATCGGACATTTGTTTACGTTTTTTAACATTGTTTATTGTTGTCAAATCAGTATTGGAATTTAATATTTTTATACTTTTTACATTCAGTGGTAGAAAAACTGGTCGGCCACCATTCGATACTGATTGCACTTTCAATATTTGCGGCTTTGTTTTCGAGCTATTCTTAACTTGACCTTTTATTATAAAAAAAATTGTTATTTTTGTTCTAACTAAATAAATTAGCACTAACTACCTGTGTAAAGTAATGGTTTTGTGATAATCTTCTTGTTGTTTGGATTTTGTATTAGAATCTTAGTTGGTTTTGCAGTTTTTACTGTAGATGTTGTTTGTTTATCAATTTGAGCGTTTTGAACTGGATCCAAAAGGGACATCAACATTGGTACATCGTAATTTTCAAGTCCCGGCAATAACGAGACCCTAAACAAAGGTAAATTTAATGAAAATAGACACGCTATTAGTAAAATCGTTCTTACGGTTCATCTGCATTGTCTGAAGCACTTTCTGAATAGAAACTTTGTGGAGATAAAACATCTTCTGCATTTGAACAATTATCACTGGATAAATTTAAATCGTCTTGAATACCACCGAATAAATCATCATCTAATTTACTTTCCAATGATAACACTGAGTCGAAAAATTCAGACGTCTAAATGATATAAAAAAATAAATAATTAATTTGTTGTTATGCAATAAATGATAAACATGTGCTTTGTACTAACAATATGTTGCAATTTTTTTAACAATTGCAATTATTTTTCCACAAATAAACAAACAAGGTATAATATTAGAATAAAAATAGAATTAAAATGAATAAAATCAAAATGTAATTAAGTATTAGTTACGGTAATAAAGTTGTTTTTTAAATATGTGAACTGTTTTAAATAGCGTTAACCTTAACCTATATAATTGGGTGTTAGATATATACGTATATTTGGCATATTTTTTAGGTGTTTCTTGGAATTTACTATAAATACATACTAACCATTAATTCTGGATTATCATAATTCAATGAAACATCCATATTATCTATATCAGTGTTCATTGTTTCACTAGTTGAACTTATAAAATCGTCTATATTCATTTTTTTATATATATATTTTTATTATTGGACACAAATACTTCACCTAAACATAATTAACCACTTTTTATGAAATATTTCTACGAATATATTTAATATTTCTGCACAATATGCGGTGCTAAGGAATTCGAGTGAACCCTTCAACAGCCAGCGTGGAAGTAGTGACGTCAGCTGTCACCTTTGACAGTTTATTATATGTCAAAATTTTTACGGTTATCACGGAATATGATATGAACATATAGCTAGAATTTCAACGATTTTCCCGATTAATTTAATAATAATAAATATTTCTTGTAAATAAACTGATAAAAATATGTACGCAAGTACGTGATGTGTGTATTTGAACTACCACAGAAAACAGAAATGGCAATCACAATGTCACATTACCGACCTTCGTAGCAATTATTATTACTCATAAAAAAAAATCATTGTAGTCTAGTTACTACTTTAATTGTTTATTGATTGATTTGTAATTTTTTTAAAATTTAATTTCTTTTATATAACGATTTTTTTATTTTAAAGCGGGAATATTTGAATTAATTATGAACAATGTTGCTATGGCAACAAAACATATGATTAACCACGCCTTCATTTCTTGTTATGGTGGTGCATTAAATATTTATTTATTTGTAACATTTTGTGTGTATTTAAAATAATTTAATTATAATTGTTATGTGTAAATATTTGTAATAAGTGATATTATAAATTAGTTTGAATGTTAAAATAAAATAAATCTATTTTTGTATGCAAATGACATCGGAAATAATAATTTTGGCGCATGCGTTATTTAAATATGACCTAAAGTCAATGGTACGGCACAGCACTCTTTCTGACAAGGAGTAATAACTAATATGGTACATTCTTAGTATTAGAATGGTCATTTTAGACTAGTATTGTATTAAAATAACATATTTCAGTTAATTTTGTGCATTTTTATTAATAATTTTGTGTAATTAGTGTTATAATAAACTCCATCTTTATGACGTTGACCGGGTCTTGTGTGAGTAATGGCGTTTAGCCGATCCACAAATCTAACCACGGAATATGGAATTGAAATGACACTATATCAATAATATGATATAAATTGACTATATTATATTTAAACATAATATTAAATATATATTGTGCATATTACTAATAACAACATTACGGTGAAAAAATTGAAACATTTATCATTATATCCCATAAGAATTTTTGTGAAATAACTGTGATATTACAAAATGTGATAGAAAACATTTTAATATGATTTTATGTGAATGAAACAATATTGTGTGAATATAATTAAACTAATTATTGTCTCAATACAAGTTGAATATATTTTTATTTTGTCATCAGTTACAAGGGGGGTAAGTAAAATATATACATAATAATAGAAAAAAATGCTTTCTTTCAAAGACAAGTTAAAACAAGAACATTCTTGTTTTTCATCAAAATGTTTATTTCAATTAAATCTATTACAAAAATATGTGTAACTATTTTATCAGTTTGGATTATTTTTAATAATTATTATCGTTTTACTTTTTTTTTTGTGCAAATGATACCTCGTTGAAAATAAATCGTAACTTTTTATCTATTTGTTGTTAAAATTTTTATAAATTCATATCACATAATAATGATAAAATGCAATAAATAGCTACACACTTAATAAAACGTAAAGTATAACATATTACTTATATTTTTCCTATCTATTTTAAGTGATAAATGTATTGAAATTTAATTATCGTGAATCATATTTAACAAAAAGATATTTTGATAACAAACAACAAATATATACCTATTTATTTCAAATTGTAAATACATATGTATATATTTATCTACTTTATTGTGCAACATTTTGTTGTTTCTGTTTTAATTTCAACCCTTTAATTTAAGAAAAATTCAAACAAGGTCAATTATGTTAATTATTCTTAAGAATATATGTAAAATAACAATTAATTAGATAATATTTACATAAATATGTAAAAAAAACACCTCTTATTATATTGGTTTCCTATGGTTTCACATTTACTATTTCAAATTATTTATTATACAAACTGAAACCCCAAGACTTGAGTAAATTATATCATAACCTTGATTTATTCTTTTTAGCAAGCATGAAATTATTATTTTTTTTATCAAAACGAAATCAAATCGATTTTAACATTTAATTTTTGTTTGTAGAAACTGAAATGGATAAAACGGACCAGAAGAAAAATTCTAAACGACATAGTGAGTATATATTTTTTAATTAAACCAAAATTTACGTCAAATCAAATACGTATGTTTTAATTTTACTACTTTTTTTTTATTTCTGAATGGATTATAGATGCAAATGAATCGCATTCAACCCGCCACAATGCCAATTCGAGTTCGGGTGTTTTAATGGTGGGCCCAAATTTTCGTGTAGGCAAAAAAATTGGCTGTGGTAATTTTGGTGAATTACGTTTAGGCAAAAATCTATACAATGGTGAACATGTTGCCATTAAAATGGAACAAATGAAATCAAAAGCGCCACAGTTACATTTGGAATATAGATTTTATAAGTTATTGGGAAGTCATGGTATGTTGTTTTTGATTTTTTTTGACACGTAGGCAAATAACAATACATCTGGTCAAGATTTTCCCTTAATTATTTAAATTTGGCTAAATTTGATCAAAATAGATTTTCTTATTAAATAAACGTTAGTTTTTTTCTTTAATTTTCCGAGGTTGTTGTTTGTCCAATAATTGAGTTGTAGTTTATATGATTAGAATTTAAAAAAAAAATGAATTTGTAGAAGGAATTCCCGACGTTTATTACTTTGGACCTTGTGGAAAATTTAATGCATTAGTAATGGAATTGTTAGGTCCTAGTTTGGAAGATCTCTTTGATATGTGCGAACGTAAATTTAGCTTAAAGACTGTATTAATGATCGCAATTCAATTGGTAAGACAAGTTTTTGTCTTTTCTATGTAATACTGGTTTAAGTGTGTGTGTGTGTTTTTTTTTAGTTACACCGAATTGAATACGTGCATTCAAGACATTTGATATATAGAGATGTAAAACCTGAAAATTTTTTAATTGGACGTAGCAGTACAAAACGTGAAAAAATAATACATATTATAGATTTTGGTTTAGCTAAAGAATATATTGAGCTTGAAACAAATAAACATATACCATATAGAGAACATAAATCATTGACTGGTACAGCTAGGTATATGTCGATAAATACACATTTAGGTAAAGAACAATCGAGAAGAGATGATTTAGAAGCATTAGGACATATGTTTATGTATTTTCTACGTGGTTCATTACCATGGCAGGGTCTAAAAGCGGATAATTTAAAAGAACGTTATCAAAAAATTGGTGATACAAAACGTGCAACACCAATTGATGTTTTATGTGAAGGACATCCACATGAAATGGCAACGTACTTGCGTTATGTTAGAAAATTAGATTTCTTTGAAACGCCCGATTATGAATATTTACGTAGTCTTTTTACTGGACTGTTTAAAGATAGAGGCTATACGGACGTTGGTGAATTTGATTGGTCTGGAAAAACAATGGTAAGTAATTACACTCTATATTCATTGTCAGTTTTTTTTTTTAATGAACCAGTTTTGATCTTTTTTAATTTATTCATAAGATTTTAAATTTAAAAGTGCTTTTAGAAAAATAAAATGTATTGATTTTCTTTCTGCGTGCCTTTTTTTTAATAACGTTTGTTTAAAATCATGCATATTTAACATTTATTTTATTTTACACGAGAGTTTTTAATAATAATTGTTTATTATTTAAAAATAATATTATCGCATCTTAATTGATAATGTTATTCTTGGTAAGCATTTTAATGATTTTTCCAATCTATGTACATGATAAAGATAATTTTAAGAAATATATATTTACATTCCCAATTAACTTTTATATTCATGTTTATATTATTATAATGTGGGTGTGTTTCCTGACTAAAGATTTTTATTTAATTATTTAACAAGTATCAAAACTGTGTCATTATATTTAAATACATAGTATATATATTTTTAAACTTGAACTTGTCGATTTGAAAATACTTTTAAAGCCATCTAATATCTATATTCTACAAAAATTAAGGAATGCACCACCTTCAAATGTGGTAAAAACGAAATCAGCTCAGGTATTAAGAAATTGTAGGCTATAAAACAACATTTTATAATAAAGCTGTTTTGTATTTTAGTGTTGAAGCTTAAATTTAATTGTTTGTTTCAGAAATCAATTAAATTTTCTAATAAAATTTTATTTATTATGTTGGATATAAGCCAAAAAATTATAATTGTTATAACCACATTAATAAAATTTGATTATAAAATAGTGGCCTCATACATATTTTGTAGGAAATAACAGTTAAATATAACAAGTATACAACTAATAATAAAAATAAGATGGTTTTTTCCTAATCTGCGTTTAAGAACGCATATTTGCGTTTTACATTTTATTCGAAAACAGCACAAAGGTGCTCTTGAATTATGGTTACAGCCACAATAAATAAATTTTATGGCGATTACTATATTTAGCTCGTAATTCTTATAATTTTTCTATAATATTAAATGGTGTTGCCCAAAGGATATTCAAATACTATGTAATAATAGAAATAATACAATTTTTTATTTGTCATATACTTTTATGCATAGAACTGGTCAACCAATTAGGTCCTTTAAATAGTCAAAATTGTAAAAGTTTTCCGTGAACACAACTAAACTCTTTTGAGTACTATTGTGTATAATTTGTTAGTACTAGATGTATAAATATATCGATGATAGAGACCAAATGGACATTATTTAAGACAAATTAAATAATATTATCTATAATTTTATTAAATATTATTGATTTCATTGGTTTTGAGGTTGTTGTACGGTCATTATTAGACTCATAAATGTCAACATAAATTCATTTTTGCAAGAAATTATAAAATTGTTTGCAAGAAATATTA
>SSSI01009920.1:0-34202 GCA_004796505.1 Oryzaephilus surinamensis
AAAATTGTATAAAACATACTTATACAACAACATTAACATTTAATTAAGCATAAAAAGTGGTTTAAAAATTTTTTTTATTAAATTATAAATTTGTCACTGTATTCAGAAAAATATTGTTTAAACTTTAAAAAGATATAATCTGGTTGGAAAAGGTAAATTTAAAATTTATCTTATTCAACTACATATTACTATCTATTTACACTAAAACTAGTATTTGTCTCTTAAAAGACTCAAGGAAAGCTTCAATTAAATTGATAATACATACATGTATTCTGTATCTTATTAAGAAAATTTCTTATTTAATGATGTCCTTGATGTTTTGTTTTATTATCTATCTAACAATGAAAACAATTCTGATTCAGCTTTTCTTTGTAATTTATAACAATAATATACTGCTGTTATTAAAATTATAAAAGGAAGAATAACAATTTTTATATCCAGACAAAATATGCTGTTGAATACTTAAAAGAAAGTAAAATTTTTACGATAAATATAATTTTCGTAATACCTGACAGCATCTGGTCACTGTTTTAAATCCCTTGCAAGTTTTGCGTGCCACATCTGACCATCGATCAGGAAAATTTTTTCCGGATTTTTTCCGGACTTCCGGTTCCGGAGTTTCCGGAACTGTTTGTTGGTCACTTATTAAGTTATTATATTCTAGTTTTTTCGTTAGGAACGTTTGACGGAGACGTCCGTTAAAATAACAAAATTTATCATTTTCTTATAAAATATACAATACATATGGCAAGATAGTTAAAAATGGACAGAACGTCTTGAGAAGATTATGTAGACAATGGCATTATCTTTGAATGACCAATTGGCGTATATCGGTTTAGTGATTTTATGGCGGTTTGTATAAAGTGACGAGATGGCGTCCGTCCATAATTTTAAAGAAATAGGTACTGAAGTTTTGTATTCAATATTATAAAATCATTCAAATAAATCAGTCAAAAATTATCAAAATTAAAAAAGTTGACAATTATCTTTAATAAACTAATTTGTTGTAATCTATCTTAAAATTTAGAATTTTTAAATATTTTTAATTGATTAGGTGTATGTATGTTAAATAAAATTTTTACGGAAGAGAATATCTTTTCATCATTACTTCTGATTCACTTATATTTACAAAATACAAGCAAATTTATCTATCAATAGAAGTATAATCTTTGTAAAATATATGGATGTTTTACTAAAATTTGACTTTCGTTTTAGAAAATATTTATATTTAATTAGAAAACCATTGTATCGAGAGAACTTGTTATTTTATTTTTATGTAAAATAACTACGCTGAATAAAAATTAAGCGCTAAATAATTCAAATATTCCTTTCCCGCTACTTGAATTCAAATTAAATCAAGTAGGATTATAATACACACATACACGTAAATTAAAATATATTGCAAAAAGCTTGTACAATTCTACAACAAGCAATACTTAACAAAACCACCAGTTGCCTATAAGTTAAATAACTTAATTTGAAATAATTGAAATTCATTTTTGAACCCTTTTATCATTACAACTAATACATATTACGATACATGTATATTACCAGCTATGATTACAACTACATGTTAAAACATTTTTTTTATTATACTTACAAGGTCAAAGTTTTTGTAAATTTTTTACTATATATAATGTAACGATTAAAATCTTTGAAGTAAACATACAATATTTTTGTGAAAGTGAATTTTATAAATTTCTGAAAAACAAAAATGTGTAGTATCATAGAAGATAACGCAGACAATAAAGAAGATATTGATTTTGAATTTATTGAATCTTATATGGGAAAGTATGTAGGAGGAGAAATATATATAGGAAAAGAACATTGGGACGAGGGTATTGCTATAATTTATATAAATCGGCCTGAAAAGAAAAATGCCATTACTGGTAATATGATATTTATATGTATTGTTGGTGTATGAATGAATTATATGCAGAATGAATGAATTTAAAGCGCGCTCTTTTCAATTCAAGGTAAAATGATGGTTGATTTTCGAAACTGTATTAAAGAATTAGAACAATGGGAAGATGGCAAAGGGGTATTATTATGTGGTGTAGGCGATAATTTTTGTTCGGGAGGTGACCTAGATTTCGCAAAAAATTGTGGTACACAAATTGGCGCTTATTGTATGAGTAATTTAATGCAGAATACATTAAATCGTTTACGAAAACTACCCCTATTTACGGTTGCCCTAATTCATGGTCCCGTTTTGGGCGGTGGCACTGAAATAACAATTTTCTGTGACCATATTTTGGCTGTTGAGAATACAAAATTTGGATTCATCCATGGGCGTATGGGAATTATAACTGCGTGGGGTGCAACAACCAGGTGAATTAAAAAATTTACACTTTTATTGATTTTGTTTTATTACTAAATCCGATTTTAGATTGGTCAAATTGTTAGGAGAACAAACAGCCATGGAATTGTTGTTATCATCGAAAATTTTAACAGCTGAAGAATGCTTAAAAATTGGTCTTGTTAGAAAAATAGTCAAATTAACAGAGAATAAAATAAATGTAGCATTAAATTGGTTACGGTTACATTTAAATAATGATAAAACAGTGACACGTTCATTTAAACTAGCTATTCTTCAAGCTGCAGATAATGAAAGTTACGAAAATTCTATGATGTATGAAAAACAATTGTTTTGTAAATTATGGGGCGCTGAACCAAATCGACAAGCATTAGAAAAAAATTTAAAACATGTACAAAATTGAACATGTCTGTGTTTACGTAACAATAAAATAATTATATAAAAATTATTGTACCCTATTTTATTAGCCCGCATTTTGTTCTTATTATATGTGTGTCTTTTATCGAACCCGTATATTAATTGTTCCACTGAATTTTAGTTCAAACATTTATATTATATATACCTACATAGACATACGTAATTTTGCAATGTATATCAGTATCATGTATAAATTTTATTCGTTAAATAAATGAGATTGTCTAGCTTCTAGCACACATGAAGGGTGGCTTTTTGTGCAGCCAAACAAAAGCACCCCATTATTATCTTGCAAACAATGTGCATCAAGTTTCGAAGCATGTCATAACCCATTTTGTAATCATTTAGACAAAGTAAGAAACTAAATTTTGTACGAAGTTTTCAGATTCGTATTAAATAAATTTTTTCGTAATATGTGTAATAAATCTTTCTTATTTTCAAATTTGTATAAAAACATTTGTATATTCCACGTAAAATATGTTTATGCGTGTGTGGATTGTATGTTGACCCAAAATAGCGTTATTTTTTAGGGCAAATCCGTCCCTGATTGGCAAAATCCTCCCCGACGTATATTTCGGGAGTCTTTTATTTGAGTATTTCCCCTACTCTCGTCGATTCTACCCCGGTGTGTGCAGACTCCGACAGCATCATTCATCGCATCTCTCCCTGCAATTGTACGGTTCCACTGGGTTCCACTAAACTTACAGCATGTGCGCACATTTTACGTTATATACCTTTTGTACAATACAGACAGTTAAAATTTTTTACTCTTCTTCAGTGCATCTATTTTAAGTAATTTATATGTTGTTAATGTAACTTGTTAAACTGATGTAGAATATTTTTTAATTAAAATACTTGAAAATGGTTCTATTTCACACTGAACACAGCACTAGTGACGAGGGTGTGACCAAGGGTGAAGACGTTTCAGCACTTATTAATTCAGCGGTGGAGCAAAATAGTGATTGTAAAACTGATGATAATGCACATGAAGAAAAGTCGTTAAGCAAAGGTATTTATTTAGTTTCAAATAATCAGTCACGTTTTCCATTAACATCTTTTTATTTCTAAATATATACATACTAGTTTATAAACATTGCAATGATAAGGGGTAAATTTGTTTGTTTATGATAAAATGTTATCGTCTTTGAAAGAGTGTAAAAAAAATTGGAAAATATTATTTACTCATGAGCTACATAACTTATTATTATTAATAATAATCACTGTATTTTGCATATATTTTAGATAAATGTTGTTGTTTATATTAATTAAAATATTTCTGTTATTGTCAATGATATATTATAATAATACAACCTACAAATTTTGGTTTATTGTGAAATTTAACATTATGTAGGGGTACTGAAATCATTATAATGAATAATAATCGTTGGTTTTATTCAATAGAATTATTAAATTGAGTTTTTCAGTTGAAATCTAATCCATTCGTTTAAATTGAAACCATTGATAGTTGATTTTTTTTGCTTATAAATATATCATATTACACTGTAATTGTAATACATTGTAACACCGTGTGTAAATTACATGATTTTTTCTTAAATTATAATTTCATTCATTTAAAATGCAAAACCTTGACTTTTAATGCCATTTCTTTATAATTTAAATGATAAAAACTACATATAGGTAGAAAAGTATTTGAAAATTATTTGATTTTGTATGTATTAATTAATACATATTCATAATAGTGCAAAATATATAATTATTATATGGTTAAAACTAACAATTTCTCACAGTAATTAAATGAATAAAATAATAGAAATAATAACATAAAAGACGATTTAATTTTAGAGAAATGTTTTTTAATGAAAAATTATTAGACATATAAATACAACAATTATATTTTTTTAGTTAAAATAATAATAGTTTTATTAACACGTATATGTTGTAGGATAAAAAAATAATATTGTACGGATTTTAGTTGTTTTAATAATATGTATATCCACTTTTAAATTTTATAAATATTTATGGCCACTTTCTACATTTTATAGTAAAAGTTTTCAAAAAGTAAAAGTCTATTGTTTGTTTGCCCCTATGGCCTTAACTATCAGTCAGAATAAAATTATATTTATGCACTTTGGCAATGCAATTATTTATAACAATATAATTAATGGTTTGCTATTATTGAATTGTCCTAAAATAATTGTTTCTGAAAAATGCCTACACATACCATGTGCATATGTGGGTTTCCAAAGTGATTTCAGCCTTTTATAAAATAAGTAAAAAAAATTATATACCTACTTGCAATGTTCTATATTATTCTTGACAAATAGATCTAATCTAACTCTAAACGGTCTTATTTGTTTACACATATAATTAGATACTTTTAAATAGAATCTTGAAGGCTATAACAAGATTTGTTACACTATTAACAACATAAATATTGTAAATATACGTATTTGACGTAAACGTAAATAAAAGTGATTTTCCTCTCAATTAAATATTGCCATATATGTAAAAATTTTAATAATTTCATAATTTCTAAACAGAAGCAAACCTTTTTCCCACATGAAAGATTTTTTACATCCAATACCGCACCTTATTCACATATCTTATACAAACACACAAAATTGTGTAAATTATAATTACTTTTGTGTAAATTAATTGAAAATAGTTGTTCAAACGCCTCTTCTTTAACCATTTTTGGTATACGATACGTCAACTCGTCCTTGCATAATGTATTTTTTTGTTAATATATGCATAAAGAATATTTTAACATCCTACCATAGTGTGTGAAATTGCATATAATATACATATCATATTTTAAAAAAATATTATTTTTAACATTTTTCAAATTTGACGCTAAAACCTATATACTTGACTTTCAATAACCGTGAATAATTTTTTGCCTATTTAAATGCCATAAAAGTAAATTCGACAAAGCCCATAAAATGTGTACGAGTGTTATTTATTTAAAAAATTTATTATTTTCTATAGAGACCGAAGAAAATTCAAAATACCCTTAATAAAACTTTATTACCGTTTCGAATTAATTTATTGTGAAAAATGAATTCATTGCGACCATATTTTTAGTTATTTATTTTATTGTTGTCAATCAAAACAAAAAAGATTATTTAATTAGTTTAAGGACAAATCCGTGTAAAAACACACCTTGTGGCCTAATTTTTCTAAATCATACTACAATATTGATTTTACTAAAAAAATACGTATATATTTATTTAAATTCATTATTGTTAATTGGAACGAGTTGCTGAAGGAGCAATTAGGGTTAACATGTTTTACTGTCTTAGTACTTTTACTTAGTTTGAAGTTATTTTTAAACTGTGTTACTAACAATTGAGTTGTTTAAATTAGAAGATGAAGGGATGCCGCCAGTTTTTGGTTTTCCAAGCTTCTCACAGTTTTGTACAAGACATTTTACAACTGTTATCACACTTTTAATAAATGCGTACACAAGTTTTTAGATAAAATATCATAAATTCCATATGGATGGTTAAATTATGTAAACTATTAAGTTTAAAAGTTATTTAAAATAGTTAAATGTTAAACTACTTAACATAAACTAATCATAGTACTTCTGATTCACTGCAAAATAATTCATTTAAAAAACAAATAAACATTTTTATCGATTATTTAATATATTTCACCTGTAATAGTTATTGTTTGAGTAACATTTTATTATAGTAGGTATATAAATGTAATTATATTGACACCTCATCAAGTTGTGACTATTATTAAAACTTTATGAGTCACGTCACTTTAATTTCATAAATAAAATAATGCAGACACGTACTTAAGCTCAAAATTTGTTGGATCTGTTCTTCGACATGATAAAGTTTTTAATTTATGTTCATGTGTATAAAATAAACTTGTATGTATAAGGTTTTATCAAGTGTAATTAAAATGAAAAATTGAAAAAGTTCAACTTAATGTTTAAAATAGAAAATATAATAAAGTATTCTTTTTAATAGTATAAACATTTAATTTTACGATTGTAGATATTTCCTACAATATTGCAATAATATCGGTTGCGGAATTGTTGAAAATGTGGGTGTTCGCAATTTTATTAGCAAAACTTAACTTTTTTACATAATAACAATAAATTACAGGTTTTTTTTATTATACCATGCACTACGTATATGTATATGGGTATTTTATACTTTTAAGAAGTTTTGAACTTAAATTGTATTTCTAGGAAAAATGAACCGGCATTCAGTGTTTTATTTCTCACAATTAAACTTTCAAATTCACAATATATAGTTTCCTTCTGCAAAGCGTCTATACAATTATTAGTAAATTTAGAGGAAAAGATTGTATAATAAAAGTGTTAAATGTAATTAAATTGTTTTAATTAGAAACAATAGGAACGGATTTCTTCTGTAAGTAATTTATCACAATTAGATGAAGTTTTTTCTTAAACATCTATAATACAATAATAAATTTAGTAATTAATTTGTTGATGTACTTTGACGTTGTCATCCTTGACTTTATAAATATGGGAAAATAAAGTACTTCTTTTCTAAAAAAAAAAGGAATAATTAGAACTTGTTTGATTTAATATGCAATTAATAACAAATAAAGTTTTTATGTATCAATTTGTTTATTATAAACTTATCTTTAAAAAAAATACGTCCTTGTTTTTATATAGAATTTTACCTCTGTATGGAAGAAAATAACTGAATACCGTTAGTGTAGAAAAAGTTTTTAATACGGGCCTGATTTACTGTTTATGTTCACTAAGCGTTGAAGCTTTCCTGTGAGTATTACGACAAATATTGAAGTGAATGTATATAGTGTGATATTTATATGTGTTCCAAAGCACTTTTTCATGATTTTCCTGATATAGGTGAGTGGAAAAATTATGAAAAATTCTTTAAAGATCACACAAAAAATGCATTGAAAATATTTAAAAGGTGCGCAAAAATTTAATCTTGGCGCGGCACTTATTATACAAATTATAACTTGAAAACTATGATCTAATGAAATAAAGGTGTAGGTTTTAATTGAATACATTTGTATACAAGTTATTTATTAACAATTTATTTGAAGAAAATTAGATTTCATTCTGTGTACCAGTATTTTAATAATATAAATTTGAATTTCAATATATAAGAAATAGTTCAACAACCGATATTAAGATAATGAAAATGATTTCTTGTATTTTAAATTTAAAGTAAACTTTGGTCTAAAATAGTATGTGGTGATAATATTGTGAATAATAATAATTTTTATCAAGTAAAAACCTAGTTTAGAATAATTACTAGCAGTATTGAGGCGTAATATATACTCACAGGCCTTCTTGGAGTGAATAAAACCGCGAAGGTTACACATTTGTATAAAGTAAAATAAGTTCAACATTAGTTAATTTTCACAAGTATAGTTTTGTTTTTGCTGTTAATGTGTGCGCGTATAATAATGTGTACTTATATTCGTAAAAAATTGTTTTGTTAAATAAAATGAGTGAAAATTTTTTAAACAAATTCAAACACAGAATGTTTAATTGTTTTACAGACATAAATGGCAGTATATCGCAGAAATGGCGACGTTTGCGATCTTGTTGTGCCAGTCTTCGGGGGGTTAGTACACAAAACAGTCCAGAACCGTCAAGAGATTCATTATTAGACTCATCTAGTCCACATATACTAGTCAGTACACCACATGCGACATCATCATTACGTTTACCAGGTGCAAAAAAGAATAGTGTACAAGATGTATTACGTGCGAAATTAAGTAGAATACATGTTGGATTAAGAAAACGTCGTGCATTATCTGTACAAGAATTTTTTCATAGTCCAACACACGAAAAACAACCAACATTTTATGTACCATCGCCGGCCTCACCAGATTCCGGGTCAACTTCGTTGCCAATTATTGATGTATGTAATAATACGGCTGAAACAAAATGTTCAGAACGTCGTACAGCAAGAACAAGACAAAGAAACACAAATTCGATGTATTTTCATTTATCGAAAGATTATGGATACGATAGCGGACACAGTGATGGGTACGATTCATTGCCTTACGAACCACCACCTGATTACGATAACGAAGAAACTGTTATTAAACGAAGATGGTCAGTGGTTGGTAGTGTATTAAGAAGACAGAATAATCAGAACAATAGCAAACCACCTCCACCACCGCCACCATCTAAACAGACAGTTGTTACATTAGAAAATGCAAATATTAAAATACCAAAAACGAAATTAAATAATCGAAAATTGGAACGAGCTAGATCACATTCGCCAAATAGTAGAAATAAAGATCAATCGAATAAAAAACAAACTAAAAATGATACAACAAGAAACACTAAAGTGGTTAGTTCAAAGAGTTATTATGAACTTATGGGTGCTAAACAAAGACCGGAAGTTAGTCAGAATGTTGAATGTGAACGGATGAGTACAGAACACAAACAGGTATGATATTTATATAAGTAGTTTTATTTTATGCATGTAATATAAAATAACATTTTACACTTCAATTTTTATCACGTGATTATCAAATAGGAAATACCTAGGAAGGGTTAATTTCATATTGTATGGTAATTGAGTACAGTTAGTTAATGGTAGAACCGTGTCTACTTAAAATTGTTAACAATTTTGTTATGCGGTTCTTCCATTATTATTACATTTTACTGTTCATCTTTTCTATATAACGTACGTGTTTACAATGATTGAATTTACACTAAAACTGTATTGGTCACAGATATTCAATATTATTAAAATTCTTTATATCTAATTTTCCAATAAGTAATATTAATATAAATTCTTTAGTTAAAATGAATTTAATATTTGAATTCATAAAGCAGTAATTTTGTAATTAAATTCCTTAATAACACGTAATGGAAATTAAGTATTCAGTTTTTTATGTATCTTTAATCAAATTCACAGGACTGGATCGAAGAACTGGAGGAAATCGAGGAAGAGGCAGAGGAAAGTAAATTTTGTACTTTACCACGTGGTGGTGGAAGTACATTCACAATTCGTCAAGTTGTGTTCGAAAAAGGGCCCGGCTATAAAGCCCTTGGTTTTAGTATTGTAGGCGGACGTGATTCTCCTAGAGGTAGTATGGGAATTTATGTAAAAACAATATTTCCCAATGGTCAGGCTGCTGATAGTGGTTGTTTAAAAGAAGGTAAATTATATCAAATTCGTTCTTTTTTTATTTTATTTTTCTTCAGCACAATGACGATCCTGTTTTGCGGTTTAAATCAGTTGAGTGTGTCGAGAAAGATTCTCAGTGAATGTAACGAAAATTTTTAATTATAAAATTAAAATTGAATTTTATTATCTTCATTTCGCGTCAGTAACAATTAATTAATAATTTCGTATTGTATAATTATTATTTTTCATATATATTTCAAGTTCATTCCCTTATGTTAAAAAGTTTATTGACTTTTCAATATACATATATGTATACGTAATATATTTAAAGTACAGTCGCATATATATGCAATTTTTTCTACACTTAAATTATTTTAAATAAATATACGTACATATATATCTTCTAATAAAAAGGTCGTCGTACTAAAACATCTGTGTATTAGTACCTATATTCAAGTAACAACATTATGTATCATTAATTACATTAATTTATCTTGTTTATTTTATTGCACATTGTCTCGAAAGGTCCGTAATTAATTAATAAGTGAAAACATTGCCCTTCTTACAAAATTCATTAATTTTTTAAAAGTTAAGTAACAATTTTTATTAATTTTAATTATTTTTTTAAGGTGATGAAATTTTGGCTGTTAATAGTAAACCCTTGCATGGAGCATCACATCAAGAGGCTATAAATGTATTTAAACAAATTCGTTCTGGCCAAGTATTACTTCAAATTGGTCGTCGTGTAACAAAACGGCCTAGAGAAAGACTTTCTTAATTATATAATTTTGTCTTAATTCATTTCATTTTTAACTATACACTGTTTTTAACTACCTATATATTCCAAAGACTATTATTTAGAGTAGTTTACTAATATTATTATAATGTATATTCAATACAATTTTTATACTGATAATAAAAGTATTATTATATTTTCTTTGCATTATTATTTATAAATGTTTATATTGTTGCCTATAATGCAATCGGTTTAAACAAATTCAAATATGCAAGTATAATTTAAAAATGCAATGATAATAATTTCTTTGAGTGTAGGTATATGCATGGTTTATGGTTTTGTTTTTGTTATAACAGAATTATACAAGTACAATTTAATAGTGTATTGCTAAATTGTATGCCAATAATTGAAGGGTTAGGTTCAAGTATTTATTTTTATTTTTCATTTACCGGTTTCTTGGCAAAGAATAAAAAAAAGCTTATGAATAATGCAAATACCACAAGTCCACAACAATGCAATTACAACATAAATTTATATATCTCATATTGTCACAATTACCTTTGTATTCTAATTTCAAACTAGAATATTTTTTTATTCTTGTCGTATATGATAGAAAAAGAATTGCGATTGTATGACATCATATCGAATTTGAATGTAGTTTACAGTTAAAATATCTAACAATACTAAATAAATATATATAAAATAATAATATTTTTTTTTTTTCATTTATTTATTTAATATACAGATTGAAAATATAATATGTGTATATGGTGTATGTATGTATATAAAGCATTTTAGAAAGTGTCTGTTAACTAAGATAAATCCATATATGGTTTATATAATACAAATAATCAGTATAAGGCAACTTTGTGCGATAATGCTATTTGACCCTGCATTTTAATTAATATAAATTCCAGCTAAGTACGTATTACATATAAATATACGAGAACAGAAAGCATAAAATGTCACTTGCATTATTCCTTATAGCAAGACATTTTCAATGCCATATTATTAATTTTTGGAAATTCAATAGAACAATAATGATTTTTTGAATCGACACTTACGACGTTAAAATGAAAGTAATGCAAGTAAACACAGTAATTAGTTATGCATGTTGTTACTTAAATAAAAATAAAATTATGTCAAATGTAACGGTCTACGTACTGCTTAATAATTATTTCACTTATTAACAGCAACAACCAGTTATATTATTTGATTTTTATATATTCATCACAAAAGAATAATAAACAAGTTACATCAATTTTTATTACATATGTTGTTGTGGCTTTTTAATTCGCAATAAATGTTAATTGAAACTGATTTAATGTTAAACTATATATGTTATTATAATAAATTATTTAATATATGATACACAAATTATTAAAACACATACCTATACATATATTATTACGAGTATATGTTATTCCATCAGTTCAAATATAAAATTACATTATAAAAAAAAGAGTTTCTACCTTAAGGCTTATTAAATATTATATGACATATTTATGTATAAAAAATATTTTAACATAGTAGTTTATTAATTCGCATTATATTATTGTTGTTATTCAAATGAATATATATTGTAAATAATAAATAAATTATAGAAATATCCAGCGCGCGAGATTAGAAAATTGCAATCTTGAATTAAAATACGAAAATATTTAGAAAGGCACGGTGAAAGTAGTTCTCTCATCTCTTGAATTGTGTATAATGTGTCAATGGGTCTCAACATTTAAATAGTTGTAAAACTAAAAGATAAATTACAAATTAATATGAGTATATGAGGAAAACATTCAGTAAAAACAACAACAATGTTATTCAAAATTTCTGTGCGTTTATAATAAGATTCTTTCTTTAATATTTATGTTCGAGGTATTTTTCAGCTACCTTTCAAAATGTTATTATTTTAGAAAAATTATAAGTCTTTCCTGTTCCCAATGATAATTGTAGGGTGGAAATGATGTACCTATTGTTTATAAGAAAAACATCCATTCCATTAAGTGATAATTATTTACATTACTGTTTTTATTTAATATATACCGGTACGAAAAGTTAGAGGCGTTATAGTACCGTTAGATTCACCTGTAAATGCAGGTCGTATATACAAACTATACAATAATAAACCGCAATACTATGCATGACACAATTACATACGCATCAAAGAAATGCCAAATATTGAAAAAATCTTATATTAAATTAACAACGGGCTTAATATATACGCTAACGTAAGCAAATAAGTTGTAGGTACTATTAGAACTACTTGCATGCTGCTTCAGATGAATGTTGGTGAAGAATTAGGTCAGCAGGTAATCTAAGATGAAATGTTAATTCAACTATATATACCAACAACTAGCTAGGATGGGACCAAACAAGAGGGTTACATAGATGAAGCCGAGATAAATGAATTGTTGATCGAGGGAAAGACCTGGTTTTTGAGTATTTTTACAGGTTGGGCCCACGATAATTGATATGGCCCGCGCCCCCAGGTATATGAATGCCTCTTTGCGATCGCATGCGAGCTCACACGAGGTCACAACTTCAACATTGAGAGGTGAAAACAGTTGTAGTTGTTTACTATCTCTTCAACGGTATTTACAGCAACATCCTCGAAGACCTGGTGCTAGTGCAAGAAAATGTACCCGGGAACATTACTGGTAAGTTTCAAATACTAATTCATTTATTATTTGGTCTAAATGTAGTACATTATTAGAAGAGGGTGTCTTCTCTTAATTCCAATCAAGGCCGTTTTTAACAATGATCCACCTGTTTATTGTATTTTAATATACCGTTACAATATTCATTGCATTATTCATTCGTCAGATCATGAACTACATTTAATTTTCCATTGAATATACAATTCAAATTATAATATTTTTCTTAATTGTGATAAAAGTGTGCGCAGTTTTTTTAAAAGCATATAAAAATTTAATTGTTTAACAGATATACATTTACAAAGTGAATACAACATGTTGATAATAAATTTTAGTAAAAAAATATGTAAGAGATATGGGGAAAAAAATTTGCAATATTAAAATCAGTGTTTTTCTTAATAAAATTGTAACTAAAAAAACCGGTTGTAATAATATGAAAAAAAATCTCATAAATATATGCATAATTTAACTTGTCCGTCATTTTAAAATGTTAGTGACATCATAACTTTATTATATTGTTTTTACAGCGGTAATAGAAGAAAATAAAAGGAGTACCTAGATGAAAAATAGCGCAACATGTCTCAAACAGAAACTGAAAATTTTGTTACAGTTGTATCAGTTGGAACCGATGAGAAACCATCATCATCATCATCATCATCAAATGATGATATTTCAAATAAGGATACAACAACAACTGGTTATGTGACAGTGTTAACTATTGGAGATAAAGAAACAAACGGTTTATCAAAAACTGTTACTGAAGAAGTACTTGTTTACAGATTGCCAGGTGAACGTTTAGGGTTCGGTTTAAAATTTGAGGGTGGAACGAAAGCGAGTGAATTTGTAAAAAGATTATTTATACAATCTTGTGCTCCAGATAGTCCAGCATCTCGTGTTACCAGTTCATGGGGTCAATTAACAGAAGGTGATGAAGTGTTAGAAATTGATAGCATACCAGTTAGTACTATGACTAGAATTGATTGTGTTCGGTGTTTAAAAGATTCAAATGTTGTTATAAAATTATTAGTGCGACATAATAAAAATAATAATTTTGATAATAATAATAAAAGTGAAACAACAACAACGACGACGAAAACAAAATCTGTTGAAGATTTACCATTAGTAATAAGTGCTGAAAAGAAAAGAACTCCACCTCCCCCACCACCAGTACCTCCAAGAAAAATACCAAGAAAACTTTTTAAACATCACAGTTTTAATGGCAAAAAAGATCTCCAAGAAGATAACAATCCAATACCACCATCCAGGCATACAATTACGTCCAATGAAACTAATGGTACCAAAGCAAAAAAATTTCAATCGCCGAGAAGTAGTGGACGTTTCAATTCACCTGATATACCAAGAAGAG
The DNA here is from genome assembly GCA_004796505.1 of Oryzaephilus surinamensis. Taxonomy (NCBI): domain Eukaryota; kingdom Metazoa; phylum Arthropoda; class Insecta; order Coleoptera; family Silvanidae; genus Oryzaephilus; species Oryzaephilus surinamensis. The sequence continues at coordinate 14,558 of SSSI01009920.1, forward strand.
ATAGACGATTTTCAGATGGTAGTTTAGGACCACCAGATGCTGAAGTGTATGTCGATTTATTTTCTCAAGAATCAACTCAAAGTTTAAGTGAATCGGATGATACAAGTAGCACTATATCAACTGTTGTCGATCGTTTTGGATCATTTCCAACAACTACAACGTCAAGTTTTGCTGGAAGTTTGCCATCAACTCCAACAGCAATACAAAAACAATTAGATTTATCAAATTTATTAAATACGTACGATGATGATGAAACTGTTTTTGTTAAACATATAAATCAGACGACGATAAACAAAATTGAAGAGAACCACGATAAGAATAATAGTAGTGAAGATGGTCCATTGCAACCGCCTTCATGTTTCCAAGATGCACCATTAAGTTACGGAAATGAAGATATGAGAATTGCACATGAAACTGATTTAACTGATAAAAAACAAACAATGAATTGTAGTAATAATAAAAAGTATGATGGTATTAAAATAAACAACATTACAGAGGATGTGAAACTATCTAAAAAACCTCCAGTACCACCACGAGCCCGAGACAATGTTAATATTAATAATACTGTTGAAATGAAGAAAGACCCAGTACATGATGAAAATATGAACATATCGAATTTGCCACGTCTAGTTGATTTTGTACCAAAATCGTCTAGTACTTGTGATAATAATAATAAAGAAAATATTGAAAATCGAGTTGAAAATAATATTGAAATAATGAAAGTGTTTCTTGATATTGAACGTCAAGAAAATCATAATGTGGATTATGATTGTATTAATGACATCGATAATATAGATGTATATAACAATGGAATGGACATTTATAGCTCTAAATGGAGTTTAACATCTCAACTTGCAACAATTGGAGAAGTTGAAGAAGAATTAAGTCAAGAATTTCAAGTTAATAGGTAATTAAATTTATTTATATATTGCACAATTACCTATTATAAATTATATATTTTATTGTTATAGGCCTATCAAATCAAACACGCCAATTGTTATTGTTGAGAATGCAGACAGTGAAAATGATCATAAAGCGACTATTATTGATACTATGCAACATTCAAGAAAAGGTTGGTTTTTTAGCGAATTTTTTTCAGTTGTTTCTATTAGGGATGTTTTATATCAAAATTAACAACAATATATTTGATACGTAATCAAAATTACGTATCAAATATGTGGTATTTTATTAAAATCAGTGGATTCGGAAAAAACCAAACAAAGCGTAATTATATTCACTTTGGCTAGTTTTTTTTGTTTGATAGAACGGAAATAGGAAATAATTATAATTATATCAATAGTGAACCATGTAAAAATATAAAGAAATTTTTTAACAAAAAAAAACTGTATAATTTTGCAAAGCGATAATTTTGTTTGAAATGAGTTATTACTCAAATAATATCAATATTTTATGGTATAATGCAATGTTTGCGGAAAGTTAGGCACGGCACATACATAAGGTATAAATTCTTTTTTAAGGATGAAAGTACTAGAAAATATTTGCTATGGTTAATTTCAATGCCGAATCCGATAATCTAATCCTTGACAGCATGACAGCCTTTCAATCGTCTGTAACTAAAATGATTTATTACGTAATATGTACATTTTAAATTTGAATTTATATTTGTTTGCTCAGTTTGATAACAGTTAATTTATTTTTTCTAGTTATTAACAATTATATCCGTAGAAAGTTTTTAAAAGTTTAGAAATTTACTAAAATTATATACAACCATCTCAACAAGTGTTCATTCTGTGTCGTATAAACTTCTTGGCACACACAGCCTGAACAGTTTTTTAAAAACTTTACCTGTAAAGCTTAATTTTATCCAAATTTTATGTTTTATTTATCGCTAATAATTTCATTTATTAAATATGTATGACAAATCATATGGAATGAAATAATTGTAAACAATTATTAGTAATACAGGAAATTGAAATCAGTTTAACTTAAACAATTAATATATTATACTATATTTGTAAAATTAAATATTACGTACTTACTACTGAAAATTAGGATAATAAAACAAAGTCTTGAAAAAAGTACAGTGTACTTTTCAAGCTTCTTTTTTAAACAAATTACTTACTAAAATTAGTACTAAATAGTTGGTAGTTAAATTAACAGAATATTTTAGCAATGTAAACGTCATTATTAGTGTTAATTTCTGATTTAATTTGAATTATGTGGAAATGGTGATAAAACTATTTTAATTTTGGTCACCTGAAAATGTTAACAATTCGTAGTAGGTATGCTTGTGATTATTAAGAATGTACAATCAAGCACATAAGTCATGTTTAGACGAAAATTAGAACTGCTTCATGAAAACAAAGATATAAATTATCTTGAATTTATAAATAAATATATATATTGCCGGTATTTTATAAATCTAACAATTGATTCTAACTGACGTATCTTTAATTAATTCAAGCCGTCTAATCTATGTAAAATTGTTGTGCTTTAAATTATTTATGTTTCAATTACTTTAAGTATTTCATGTTATTTACTGGCATTGGTATTCAATTAAGTGTAACTAATTCTAATTATGACAGCTACAAATTAAAATTACATGATCAAATTGAATAATATGTATTCCAAAATTACAATTCCTCCAAAAGTGAGTTTCTATATTTACGTGAAATGAATCATAATGTCAATATTAGATAAATTTAAAATGCATTGCAATATTCAATCATAGATTTTCTAGCGAAAAATGAATCAAAACAAACAATTTATTAGCCTTAGAACAATATACATACATATATACCTAAACAGTTTTTTATCTAATTTTAGGATAGAACTCAAAAACCTACTATAGTAAAATACTGATAATAAATACATATACCTATGTATATATTTTGCATAAAATAATAATTAAAAATAATTTATAGTTAAGATTTATGATATGATAATATAGAAACTAAAATGCAATAAACTTATTAATGATGCTACTTCCTTTACGTTTAATTACTTCATTTGTTACGCAAAAATTTCATAATTCAATTGAAAATCAATTCAACCAAAAACAATGGTTTACTTTCTATAGTATTTTTTTTGTTTTAATAAACAGTGCCAAATAGATTTCAACCCTTGATATATTATTTATTTATATTTTAATAAAATTGCATTTAATTGTGATCGACAATCCTTCCATAGCTATAAAGCCAGTTGCCCTTGACTCCAGTACGTCCACTGACCTGATATTGCCAATTCCCTCCTACCGCTATCTTAAAGTATTGTCCGCACTTTGGTGATCGAATTTTATTCTTAAATTTTAAAATTTATATTGAAAAAAATATGTACCCACACTTATGCAGATATCGATTAAAGTCCATTTTGAAGAGAGTTTAAAAAAATACCAACGAAAATTCAATAAAAATATTTTTATAAGAGATATTTACTATAAAATTCATCCGAGTTGATGGGAACAATTTTTGGGTTTATTTTGGTAAAACCATTTACGATAACGATTGTATACATAATGTAAATGTAAACATATACTCATATATTGTCTTGTATCACAATAATCAGTATATTGCAACTGATGGTGTGTGAAACAATAACGAATATACATATACATATATTTAGTTTTTTCTTTAAACGCAAAGATATTATTTTAGAAAAGCATCTTACTGTAGCCATGAATAAGTTAAGATTCTTACTTGCCATTTAGTAAGCATCCGTCAAAGAGTACGGAAACCCGTTCTGCGAGTGTGTGGTGTTAAAACATTTCAAATAATGGTTTTAAGTGTTCAATATTATTTTGTGTAGTAAATGGATTAAATAAGCTAGCCATAATTATTTGGTGAGATTTATATGAATCAGTTTAAATAGATATGTGATTAAAATGATAATTTCTATGTTTTTATAAAATTTTTCTTAAATTTACTTCTAAGTTAGTTTCTTTGTTACTATTAAAGTTTATAGACTTTAACTGTTGACTTTCTGTACATGTTTTACAAAAATAATTTACACTTTATATAAAATTTTAATTACTTTAAAAACATATGTATGTATGCAAGTATTTAAGTTATATTTATAAAAATTAATCATAAACAAGTCGCACCTACACATTTTAATTTCACAATGTTATGTTATGTACATATTTTTACAATATTGCTGCATTTTATTTTGATACATTTGTGAACTTATTTACATACACATGCAGATTTTTTCGAAACCACCTCTTTAATTGATAAGAGTGAATATTCTTTAAAAGGACATTGAATTTTTCTTTCAAAATTTATATATACAATCACGTTTCAATGAAAATATAATAAGATTTTTAATTTATAATAATTGACAATTTACAAAACGAGGAAATTTCGTATATATTTAAAATTGACTATATATTCAAATATTTCTGAGACTAATTGGGTAATAAACATATTAAACTTGTATTATTTTTAAAATAAAACAAAATATTCATAATAACAATAATATAAGTTGCTATTCATTATTGAAAACGAATTGAAATTGCCTTCACAAATTAAAATAAATGAACATATATGAGTTCCAACAAACGTAAATTATAACACATTTATTTTATATATAAATATATACAACATGAATTTATTACAATCGTAGTTTAGAAGTTGAAATCAACTCACCAAGAAATCTTTTATTATTATAACTTCAAACAGAAGTTGAGTTACTAAAAAAAATAAAAAGCAGTTAAATATGTAGACAGAAACATAATACGTCTTTCTGCAACATTAATAATGTTGTATTTTATACCACATAAATATATTAATAACCATTTGTGCCTTTTTGTGATATTCATAACAAACGTAAACTGGAGAAAAACTCATTCCACCTACTGATTGTAAAGAACATGTATTAAAAATAATTGCTATTATGGTTGAATAAAAATTGAAATTATGTTGATATGCATATTATGTTCCAGATATTGATGGGAGTATGGAAATACCACCAAATGGTTCTAGATTACCTCCAGATGGTCACGAATTTCCAGATCAAATTGAAACAAGTTGCAAAACATCCCTTATACAGCCATCAAATATAATTGAAAGCCAACCAAAAGAAAATAAAATACATAAAATTTTTAAGTCATTTGAATCAATAACATTGAGTCAAACTGAAACGAATAGTTCCTTAAACAAGGTTCCCATACAAAAGACTAATTCGAGTAATTTAAATAAAACATCAAGTATGTCTAATAGTGATTTAAGACCAAATAATAATGAAAAACATAATAATGATATAATTGATGCATCACCAATAAAAAATTTACATACTCATAACCGTTCTCAAAGTTTGATTGACATGTCAGCATTGGATAAGCAGAAAACAGATAAATGGAGTACAATGGTTGAACAAAGGAAAAATCGCCTTTCAAAACTACGGGGATTAGTAATACCGGAACATTCCAGCACTTTTGAAGTTGATAAAACAAGCCACGTAAATATACCGTTAATAAAAAGCAAAAATACTGCAGATTTTGAGTCAGTTGCAAAACTAACAAGTAGTGTTAAACAAGAACAACAACCATTGTCGAATATAAAGTCATTCGATTTGTCACTGCCATCAGCTCCTTGGGCGTCTAACAACTCATTTCCAAAATATTCACCAGCATTTAAAAGAAAATCATTGCAATTATATTCAACGAATACAAAAAGTGAGATGAATTCCAAGATAGCAACAAACAAACAAACGAAATCTGATGTGGAAGATTTACGTATTGAAAATCTATCAGATCCACCAAAATCATTGGAAAGTATTACATCACCAACAAGATCCGATTGCAGTTTTGATTATGTAAGTTCTTCTAAGAAGCAAATTTCCACAAATAAGATGTCGACAAGTCATAGTAGTAAATCTGCTAAGGATTTGACACGATCTGAGGATGAAAGTGATAATGATTCGGCTTTAAGTTCGAGCCAATCGAGTTATATATCAAGGTGTTCACCACCATCATCACCAACGAATGATTTTGAGCATATGTATAATAAAAATGATGAAGATAAGTGCAATACACAGTGTAGAATGTTAAAACCTTATAGTGTTGAAGCAATTAATCGAAAAAATATATTAGCATCTGCAAAATGTAGAAGCGGACGTGATTTGAAAGTAGGCTCGCCAGTAATACGTAGAAAATATGAAGAGAATGAGGAAAATGATGAAAAAGAGAAGAAAATCGACACTACAACAGTACCAACAACTACTAACGATATCCAGAAAACTATTCCAGAAGCTATTCCAGATGAGACTGCAGTTGAAAAGGAAGTTACAATTAGTGAAAAACACAGTAGCAAAGAAAATTCAGTTTGTTTAAATGGAACTTCAAACATTAGCAAAGAAAAAGGTAAAGTAGCTTATCAGTTTTATTTATAAATTAAAACAATTTTAATTGTGTTTTTGTAATAGTAATACCAACAGTAAATAAGGTAATGCGAAAAACAACTTCGCCAACGCCCACTAAAGTAAATAGTACTGAAACAAATGGAAATCGACAATTTGTAAGGGAAGTAACAAGATCAGAATATTTGCGATATAATAAAGAAGTGAAACCGTTGAGTGTTAATGCGTTGAAGAAAAATTTCGAAAATATTGCAAACGAATCGTCTACAGTACCTGCCATTACGAAATCACCTCAAAATATAGCAACAAACAAGTTAGTCAAGCTAAATCAACAAAAAACAGAAAATAAAGTTACATCTGAAATAAAAAAAATTAATAAAGTTACCAAAAAAGTTGAAGATGTTAAAGTGAAAGAGAAAGAGTTACCTGTTGTTAAAGAAATTCAAAAAGAAAAAGCAATTAAATCGAATACAGTTGTTTTAAATCTGGATAATGTTGGAAGTAATTTGGGTATTACATTGGCTGGTGGATCTGATTATGAAAATAAGGACATCACAGTAAGAAATTAATTGTTTTTACATTTAGCACTTTAATGAGATTTGTGTTTTTTTTTTGTGTAGATACACAGAATTCGATACGGAAGTTTAGCTTACCAAGATGGTAGATTGAAACGAGGTGACAAAATTGTGTATGTTAATGAAAAATCCACAAAAGGATTAACACACGCCGAAGCAGTAGAGTTATTAAAGGTTTTATGAAATAATGTTTTTGCATATATTAAAAGTAATATTGTTGTTATGATTCCAGCAACCAATTACCAAGTACGAAATTGTAATTGAAGAAGAATGTAACGTTGATGTGCCATCAAATTCCCGTAGAAAATCTTCATTGCTTTCTAACCCTGAAAGTACGAAAGGTAAATTTCCATTTATGTGACTGTATTACCAATAAATCCAATAATGTTTTGTAACATTTAAGGTCCTGCTGTAAAAGTGTGTGAGAAAAAAGCCACAAATGTGATTTCGTTGATGAAAGATAGTGGTGGTCTTGGCTTCAGTATTGAAGGTGGAAAAGATTCCCCACAAGGAGACGTGCCATTATTAATCAAAAAAATATTTCAAGGTATTTGTGAACATTAATCTTTTGGCTGATTTTTAAATTAGTTTGTGTTTCTATAGGAGGTGCAGCAGATAAGAGTGGACTTTTATTCGTTGGTGATGAACTACTGGCCATAAATGATATTAATTTTACAAATTTATCAAGAATTGAAGCTTGGACACTAATGAAAAAAATACCAGAAGGAAGCGTCAATATACATGTTTACAGATAATTATTTCATTTATTTCTTTGCTATACATATGTCTATAAAAAAAACTCTGTTCCGGTATTATTCAATCAAAACATTTTGTTTGTCTTTTAATGAAGAATAACAACAAAAAATTACATTCCTTAAAAGTTTTTTTTATAGATTAGAAAGAGTTTAAAAATTAGCTGGCGCTTCAGTTTTTGCTATACACTTCCTAGAAACATTAATTTTTTTTAGCCTTGATTTTATTGTTTATGAATGATCGTTTTTTCTGGCATATTTTAATGAATATTTGATAGTTTTTTTTTAAATGGATATTATACAAAATATTATTATTACATATTATTATTATTAATATTATTATTATTATATTTTATTTCTTATAACATATTACCTTTTTATTTATATGTTTTATTATATATTTCTTGCCCCCATGTACTTAACACATTTATAAACATTATTAAAGTATATTTTTTATGTACTTATTTTCAGTGAAGTTCCATTTAAACAATTTTTTTGATAAAATTTATTATGCTTTCCTGTTATTATTTATATATATTTTATTTGAAAGCTTTTTTGTATTAAAATTATTTATATATTTGTATATAAAATTCTTTTGTGAAACGTGTTTGTCGTTTTGTTTATAAAATTCCTAAATAAATTCCTTTTAAAACGATAAGTGTAGCCAGTAAACAATCAAAAGCAATAAAAAAAAAAAGTTGTAAGTATAAACAAGTTATTGTTTATTGTGATAATTTCCGAAGTCGAACGATATTTCTAGCCAAATCGGCAATTTATCGCACAGGTGATTCACATTCAGCTAGCATTTTAGGTTATTACTTACTCATAATGATTCCTACATTCGTACATTCAAGATTAAAATAGTTTAATTTCCTTTTCAAGGTTAACATACAGTATTAAAGTTGTACTTAATTTTATAATTTGTTAATTAAAATTATTTGTTCTGTTCGGTTTTTTCCTGAGTGCTTCAAAATGGAAAACAGTAATGATGGTAGTTTTCGTTCATATATTTTATCATAACCTTTAAGTAATCGAACAATGTTTTACAGCATTGGAATTCGAAGATGCAAGCTTGGAGACAATCGATGCTACTGTAGAACAGCTTAACGGACAAATTTCAACTTTGACCAAAAGAAGGGATCAACTGTTGAGATGGAGGGATCAACTAGTCAGATGCGTAACGCCAGAACGAGAATCATTGAATTTGGCTGACATTGATCATTGGACCAGAACCGAGTATCCGTGGTCAGCACAGATTCTGAATATTTTACGCGAAGTCTTTCATTTTGAATCATTCCGAAAGGCCCAATTGGCAGCTATAAATGCTACCCTGTCGGAAGAAGATGTCATATTAGTTAGCCCTACAGGAGGTGGCAAGAGTTTGGTATTCCAACTCACAGCCGTTTACAATAATAAACTAACACTCGTTGTTTCTCCTCTATTGTCCCTTATTGAGGATCAACTTTTACACTTGAATAAATTAAAAATTGAGGCAGCAGCCATTAGTGGCCATACTAGTAAACAAACTAGAAATAAAATTCATGCACAAATGATTAAATATCATAATGATGCCACTTCGCGTTTAAAATTACTCTATGTAACACCAGAATGGATTGCCAAGAGTAAGCAATTCATGTCCTATTTGCAAAAATGCTACGACAAAAAATTATTGGCCAGAATTGTAATAGGTAATTATTCTTATTTATTTTAACATGCTAAATTTCATTTTTATCTCAAGCATTAAAACTATACACAATGGTAAGGCATAAGGATAAGGATAAGGAACTTATCTATTGGTCTGTCTTTGGCCTATTCATTTTTATAGAGGAAAAATGAAATTTAGCAAATTTCGTATCAAATTCAAAATGAAAGCACATTTTTCTACTTTTATGTTTCTGCTTTTTAAGATGAAGTTCATTGTTGTTCCACTTGGGGTCACGATTTTCGACCAGATTACAATTATTTGAGTTTACTAAAAACTATGTTTCCCAAGGTTCCTATATTAGGACTTACAGCTACAGCTGGTAAACCAATTATAAAAGACGTAATAGAGATTCTTACCATTCCAAAAACCATTATCTTAATGGAACCTTTCGATCGTCCGAATCTTTTTTATCGAGTAAGAAATATATTTATTATAAATGCTTTAATATAGTATATTAAAGCATATATCATAAGTATCATATATCATCAGTATATATCATTTTTATAATTAGATCAAATTAAAAGTGGAAAAAGAAGAAATGATAACAGAGTTGGTTAATCTAATGAAAAACAAATTTAAAGGTTCATCTGGAATAATTTATGTAATGACAGTGAAAGAAAGTGAAGAAATTGCTCATGCTTTACATTTAGAAGGTCTTAAAGTAAAAGAATATCATGGCCAATTGGAAAACGATTATAGGAAAAAAATTCAAGAAAGATGGAATTCTGGTCGCTATCAGGCCGTTGTTGCTACAATTGCTTTTGGAATGGGAATCGGTAGATCGGGGTTTTTGATAATAGAAGTTGTTCTTAATTGTATATTTCTAATATAGATAAACCCGATGTCCGTTTCGTCATTCATGCTTCTATGCCAAAAAGCATTGAAGGACTTTATCAAGAAAGTGGTAGGGCTGGACGAGATGGAAATCCAGCATATTGTTATTTGTTTTACAGTCTAAATGATTTCTTGAAAAACGTAGCAATGGCTATGTCAAAAAAAGAGGAAGAACGAAACTATTCAGTTTTGGAATACTGTATCAGTCGTACAAAGTAACAATTAGACTTTGATGCGAAATTTTGTGTAATGTTTTCTTTTTGTTTAGATGTCGAAGAATTCTTTTGGCAAAGCATCTGGATGAAACGTCGTTCCCAAGAGAAGAATGTGGTAATGGCTGTGATAATTGTGTAGACGAAAAGGAAAATCTAAAATGCTTTGATGTATCTCCAGCATTAATTGCCATAAGAGCAATACTTGCCAAAGCTGAAACACTAGGCGAAAGTAAATTAACACTATTAAAATTGATTTCGGCATGGTTTAAAACTGGCCCAAAACCATTACGGAACGATTTAGGCAAACCAGACATTACTAAAGAACAGGCAGAAGATATTATTGCATATTTAATATGTCAACGTTATTTAGGAGTCACCAAAGGTTACAATTTATACTCTGCGTTGTCTTATATAATTAATGGGATTAGAAGTTATAAAAAAGGATCAATTAATATGCCATATTTGGGTGATTTGCCGAGTTTTATGGAAGTCCCACTTGAAAATGATGGTGATGAATCTATGGATCGAGCACGTGAACAAATTTATCAACAAGTACGTCCAGACCTCGACACAGCTTCTGGATCTGGGATCATGTCAATAGAAGATACTCAGAATAGTTCTGTGATAAAAGAAGATGAAAATAGTGAAGATAGAGATCTGACACCCAAATCACAGGCCGATAGTACAATTGTAGTTGGCGATGACGATGATAGTCATGATAGTTTTTATGATATTACATATTAATCATTAATCCAATTTAATCAATTTATACTTGAACAATATATTACCTATATTTTTTATATTTTTTTAATACATACAAAACAGATATAAAATTGTATGGATGTATGGTTTGTATATCCTTGATTTTATATAAAATAAAAATAATTTTTTATACTTTTTTAAGAATTTTGTTTCATTTAAATTGTTTTATGTAGCGAATATTTTGAAGTAGTTTCATGTCGTTAGGTATTGTTGGTGAACTATGTTTGTTACTCAGAACCACTCAGAACTAAGCAAGTAGTCAATTGCGATGAGCCAAGATATCTCGAAAATCTGGGATTATATGATTGACTCCTACGCTTTTAAATGGAATATATTCAAGCAGATGTCGCATTTTATAAATGAGTTGAACGTAGTATAGTGACTAGTGGGTGATTCATATTCTTGTCGGTTTTTTTTATACATATATATATGTATATCAATTGATTGTTCGCTGATCGTACAAATACATGTTTTCGTTATATAGTTTATTCGTTTATTGTTGGCAAAAGCAAATGAAAAGCCTGCGCATAAGAACGTCATGTGTAAGCAGGCTTGTTGGGTGGAGGGTGGAGGTGAAAATACTCCGTTTCGTATAACCGTCCATTGGGTTCTGTGTGTTCACATTGTATTTTAACTCGGACGATGTATTTTTAAAGTGAACTTGTTTTGATAAATTTTGAGAAAAACAAAAAAACTTAATTAAATCAGTGTTGTTGTTTATTAAAAAAACAATTTAATAAATATTAAATTAAATTACATTTTATAATATATCTAATTGAATGAATAATAATGTATATTTTGTTGTTTTAAATCATTCTTTTATAAACTAGTAAAAGGCTTCACAATATTTATGGCAACATAAAGACAACACAACACGAATAAGTCGTGTCTTCATTCACTGTTTTATATATTTATATATATAAAGTGGAAGTGAAGTATGTAAAATATATAATTACCATATTTTTAAGTGTTATCTAAATATTTGATATAAATAAATATTTAATACACCTATATATAATATTATATAAATTGATGTGTTCGTTTTCTCTGTAGTGTTTTGTCTGTCAATCTACACATGTTTTAAAGTTTTGTAAACATACTTCGATATACATATTTATAAATAAAAGGAAGTCCACTGTTTTATTATTTTGTTAAGGTAAAGACGATTCATCTTTTATTATAATTTACAATTGTACATTATGTTATTGATAAAATTATAATTATCTGTTGTTTTTTCGTATATATGTAGTACATGTATACTTTATACTATTTTTTTTTTCGTGAAGGCAAATATACTGTTGTGTTAAATATATTAAAAAAGAATTTACATATTTTTGTCATTAAATCAATTCATTGTAATATTTCATGAGTAATCTATAATAAAAATATCCACCCTACAGGTAATGTAAAAAAAACAATGAAGAGGGTGCGTAATTTCGTCCCAACTGTTTCTTAAAAAAAATTATTTTTTAATATTTTGTTAACAATTGACAAATAATATATATAATCGTTTTGTTTTTGTTTTGTCCGGAAATACTAATAGTATTTTCTTATTGGGTGGCGACTGCATTGCTATATATTGCGGTGTATTGATTCATTTTGCCGTCATAACATTTGCAATCCCTACTTTAGTGTATATAGTACGTTTTTGGGGCGTGGTAATACCACGTGCTTTTTCCAAATGCAATCTCATTTACGTTGATTTTTACATTTTGTAATTTATTACATAGAAAAGTTAATTCATATTTACATTTGAAATTATTTTACTACATGCCAACACAATATTATGTATTTGTATACCGATTGGTATATTATTTATATATGCATTTAACAACCCTTTCACAAACCATATGGGTTTAATGTTGTATTTCGTTCATGAAAGAAAAGCTCAATGAAAGCTCCCAATAGGTATACTATATATTACGTATATGTTCATAAAGTTAGATAATATTTGAAAAGCTATCACAGATATGAATGTGTGTATATTAAATGAATCTTATCAAAAATTATTATTTAATATTTTATGTTTAATTTTGGATAAATAACACTTTAAATATATAATATGTAATACATTTTATCTTTGAAATTAAATAAATACATCTATAATTGATATATGCAAATAGCTACTATAAAAGTGATTTTTTTTTGTCCAAAAAAACTATATGGGACAAAATTAACCATTGTAAGCAAGAACATGTTTTGTCTTACTCTATAATCAGCAATAAAATAAATAGTAGTTAGGTATAAGTATTATATAAAATACTCGTTTGTGTTAGTATATTGTGGATATATAAGTTGCGTGCAAATTACAATTTAAATACATTTTAAGAATATATTAAAACGTATATTAAAAATGATTTACGATATTTTTATTGTTTGTCGTTTATCTATATTATTGTAGAAAAATCTATATATTTGGCCGGGTTGTTTATATCCATTTTACTTAATTAGTTCTATAAATATTAATTGGGTTAGGTAATGATTTACAAAATGCTGTTCTAGTGGCCAGTAGAGCTTGATTTGCTACACTTGAAAGCTTGGCTTGGGGGTCACAATGGTCAGTAAACAGGACGCGATTTGCCTCTGTCTGTGAAACGAATGAAAAATAAACAAAACAAAAGAAACTATATATGCATATACCTTCATAAAAAAAGAAAGAGTTTTATTAATGTTCGATGCTTAAAAATCATTCAAATTTTGATATTAGATTTTACCTTGCTGAAGGTATAAACCTACTTATGTATATTTTATATTATATTTTATGGTGCAAAAATACAATCATGTGATTTAACAATGCTGAATTCAATTGATCCAATTTGAAGCTAAATTAATTTAATTTGACCTTAATTGACATTGAATTTGGCATAATCTAGTACAATAATTTAGTTTTAAATATTTAAATTGATATAGTAAGAATATTATAAAGTCTAATAAGTTATAGGTTTTTTTAATATCATTATTTCAGATAATATTGTTTACAATTTATCTAATGGACAATTTTCTTATTAATATCAGAGGAAGGACTTCAACTATTAATTCTAAAGCAAAACGTAAAATCATGTTAAATGTGCCTTTTTAGTAATTCATTCACAATTTTAAGTATATTAGAATAATAAACTCGTATAGGTACATGGTTTTATTACGCAAATAAAATAAAATTTTAATATATTACTTAGATATAATGTCTAATTAAAAATGGAAAATGCAATTGTATCATTAATTTCATTTTTTTATGATTTAAAACATGTTTTTAATTTAATTTTAAAAATTATATTCTAATATACAGATATATTTAAATTTATTAAAACTGCTATATAGGTATATTATACAAGTGTATAATTTTAATTGAAAATTGTTTGTATGTTTTTTTAGTAAATCATTAATAATAATAATAATAATAATAATAATAATAATAATAATAATAATAATAATAATGAAAAAAGTTTTCTGTACTTTGTTTTTCTCATACAATTAACATTAAACAAATAACATAAAATACAACTATATTTTACGGTTTATCATTTTTATTTCGTTTATAATTAGTACCCTATTATATTATGTTTTGTTTGCAAATATTACTAAATAACAAGTAACCAAACAATAAATAATGTTTAGCGAAAATAAAAAAAAAATTGTTTTCATGTTTATAATATAATCAATTGAAGTTTTTGAAAAAAAAGTGTCTTGGTCAAAAATTTCAATGTTCCATAATTACAAAATAACGTAAATAAAATCTGATAAGTGTGTGTTTTAATACATTGTATATGTATGTGTTTATTTTAAGAAATATCCTTGTAATATTTTGTTTATTAACTGGTTTATTTACAATGTTTAATATCATTATTAGTCATTCCTTTCAAATTATATACCTGTGAAATAACATATTAAAAAAGTTGATAAGATTTCGTCTAAATAGTTTTTATTATGGAGAAAATATGTTATGTATCTAACAATAGGAGTTCATTTATTATGTAATAAACACAATAAACGTTGCATGTGAATGCAATCATTAATTGTTTTATTTGTCTTCGAAGTACATTCCAATAATGTTAATGTCAATGTACAGTGATTATATAGACATATTACGTTATATGTGATTTTTTGAATAGTCATCATCTAATAAGCGTAGGTTACTCTTTAAATAGAATTTTCAACAATTTTTTGTACATTGTTAACTGAATTTTATTTGTGTAGAAGAAAATATAAGGGGCTAACGCACATAAAAATAATATGTTGATTATACCTACACTGTTTTATTATAAAATTAACTTTTAATTTACAATATATTATAAAAATGTTGTAAATAAATAAATGATTTATATATATATCATCATTCTTCCTTTTCCTATGTTTTATATTTTAATATGACATAGTTGGAAGAAAATTTTATTTTTATGTACCGAGACAGTTTTCGTTTATTTAAGAATTTTTTTTTATTTAAAAATAAATAGCAATTAAGAAACAACGTTTAATAAAGTTTACTACAAAGGATCTTTTGTTATTAATTAACAACAATTTATAATTATGTTGATCTTTTATATAGGTACAAATTTGAATTCGCAAATATAAATTATAACATTATTTTTCAATTAAAAGTTGCATTCGGATTGATCTGAAAGATATCCATTTAAGTAAAAGTTACATTTACGCAGCTTCTGCACATAAATCATTCATTGTACAAATTAAAAACAAAAGTATTGTAAAACGAATGATAATTTCAAATTCAATTAACAATTCAACTGTCACTTTCATAAATCAACTAATGTTAACTGTCAATCAGCGGCTTTTAGCTTTATTTTAGTTTTTTATATTTAGATTATTCATTTAATAGAATAGTAAAATAAAGTGGTTTTCGAAATTTTAAAAAACGTAAATTTTTGCTCAGCTGAATATCTGTTGTTACACTCCTCCCACTTTGCTTTGTTCTTTTAAAACAAGTCTCGTTTTTTTAGATGAGTAAGTAATAACATTCACATAAAAGTATGGTTAAATGTTAAATTTGATTCTGTTTTATAACTTTAACGTAATAATATGTCAATATCAAGCGAAATTAGCAAGATTTCTATTTGTCACTATACCGAAGTGATATCTTCATTTCAGCACACAAACATAGTAGTTTAAGTAGATAAACAAATTTATTTACCGGTCATATACTTTGCGCAACTTGGCACAGAAATGCTTTTAGCGCCAACACTATTATATTCAAATAGTTTATGCTCCGAAAGAACTACACACTAAAGCACCATCTTTGAAAACTTTCCGAATACACCCGATTGCTCCAGTTCCGAAGAGTTTAGTATAAACTGGTATATATATTGTAATTTGTACCTAAATGAGAATTAAAATGATCTTAAATTTACAGCATGCAGTAAAAACTACTACACAATAGTACACAAAATCTTTGTGCAAAGAAAACTGATTAATTAATTTTACATAACTTTTGTTGTTCAAACGATATGGTTCAAACACAAAGATAAAACCTTTTTTCTAAATTTTTCCAACTGTTGGACCAGCGCCCTCTTATGTTGCAATTGTTGATATAATAAACATCTGTAGTACCGATATTCGTTGTTGTAGAATTTTTGATACTTACTCAGTGATAAATAATAAAAAATATAATGTAATTAAATGATTGTCACGGATTGTCATTAAAAAATCGCCGATCAAATAGAATAATACAAATTTTGTGCGCAAATCATTTTATTACTGATGCGCAAAATCAATTTGAAGCACGACGAGTTATCCGAGTGCTTTAAATTGATTTCGCGCAGTAAAATGTAAATTTTCTTACAAGAATAACTATTACAACTAATGAAATTCTAAAAATTGATCACATGAGAGGTTGATTAATCAACAACACTTTCAACTGAATACGAACAGAGTGCTGTGAAAACTGAAAAGTTCGAGGAAAAGTTTCTTATTGATGAAAGAGTGGCACTTTCTTAATTTTTATATTTCGTAACAGTTTTATAAACAGTTTGAAACTAAGTATAGTTAACATTAAAAGTATCTTTTAACAATATTTATTGGTAAAGTAAGTGATTTCTAGTAAGTCTGTAATTAAACAATAGTTTATGAAAAACACTAATCGAGAATAAAAAAAGTTTTATATACCTATCGTCTGGTTAATTATATTGTTTACTACATATTCTAAGAAAATTGTTTTGCCTGTATCGATAAAATGTATTATTTTCCTTTTTGCCGTATTTACATATAATGAAGTATTATTACTATATTACCAATAACTAAACAACAGTATTATTTGCTTCATTTTCATATATTTTATCATTTATTATAGTACGTTATAAGAATTTTATCAAAATACTCAAGAGTTGTATTGAATTTCTAAGATTGTTAAAAGTTAAAACAATGACACAATGCGGAATAATGCATTTTTTTCTAATAGATTTTATGTACACGTGTATATGGTGATTTCATTTATTATTCTCATATGCATATCAGTAATGTTGATGATTAAAAAAGTATAAAAACCATTTTTTCACCATTTTCAACTACTGATTTAAGTTTCAACATATTTCATCATCATAATAATAATATGATGGTTTTTTTTTGTATTTTTTGAGAATATATATACATTATTTATGTTCAATGAGTAAACAATTTAGTAAAAATAAATACACCAACATGAAAATCAATACAAACTTCATTAAAACAATTGCCACTAATTTTAATTATAATGTTTATTAATTAACAGAATATTTTGTAAATTATGAAATGTTTTGTTTTACACAATATTGGTACCTAATATGGAAATTACTGTCTGTTTATTAACAATATTTATACAAAAAATCGAAGAAAAACATTAGACTGTCTATAAACTATATTGTATATAAAAGATGCCATACTAATTTTTCAGTTTCTTCGATTAACTAATTAAATTCTTCTTTTATGTCAAATATTAGTCTTCTTCTCATATAAAATATTTTATATAATATGTATTTAGACATTATTTTTAATTATATAAGTAAAACGATTCCTGAAAAATTTATAAGTTAATAATGTAATAATAAATGTGTTATTAAAATTCGAAAAATTTAATAACACAGAAACAAATGGCATTTGACTATAAATTTCTCTCTTCTTTCCATAATAGTTACCCTATTTTGAATAGTATTAACAGGAAAAGTATATACAAACATGTAAAAAGCATTGTCTTACACATTTTTCTTTGATTTAACATTACAATACATTAAATTTAAAACAATAGTATACCGTATATAGTTTCTATAATCCTTTTGTAATACTAGATTAATAATACAGGGTGATTCAGAATAACGTTCTGAAACGTTAAGGGTTATTAAGGTCGTATTTAAGTTGAATCATTAGTTAAATCAGAAAGCTTAATAATTTTTTTCGTATTCGTCAATTCTGAGGGGTTATGAGCTCTTAAAATGTTCAAAGAAAAATTATTATTTTTTAACTAGAGTAGGTACAATTGTTTTCATGCAATTTCAAAAAATTAAAACGATATAATATGGGGTTGTATGAAAAACTCACAACGTATAATACATATTTAAACATTTATTGGGTTCATTCTAACCTACAGTAATTTCCTCGGTAATTTCCTGTAATATTACTGCAGCACATTCGAAATAGCATATTTTGGCGGGATATTTAATTATTGCGCACGCGCTGTACGTATTAATATTGGAAATTACTACTGGTTGGAGCTAACCTATTAATTATTGGCATTTATTTGAAGAATTACTATAAAAAATGTTTAACTGTTAAATATGGGTAAGTTTTACATTTGAATTTTTGAACTGGCATACACATTACACTTTATATAAAATGAGGCTAATAGTAATATTGACGAACCTTGATGGAAAATTTTGACTGTTATAATTTTTCAGGAGTATCAAATTCGCCTAGGGTTTACTAAGCTTTTGACTTATTCTGTATACTATATACGTACATCCTTAACGTTTCGGAACCTTATTCTTAATCACCCAGTATATGCATACATATTATTACATACAAATTCACTTCATTGTGCTTATTATATAGTTTTACATTCACTAAAATATCACTTTGACACTAAGTATCTGTGCCTATATAAAACCTAATTAATAATAATACTTGAATTGAACATTATTTTGATTATTAAAATGGCATAGAGATTTTATAGCAAAAAAATAAATAAAATAATACACTTGCTGCACAGAATAATTGTCAAGCTAATTTCATTCGAAATTTATTAACAATATTAATTTATTTTATTAAAAAAAATCACGATTTTATCAATGTAAATGGTTTTTTAATTATTTTTTTCTCGTACATGTAAAATTTAATTATGGAACAGTGTCAAACGCCTACATAAGGTTTAAATTTGTAATTTTTTTGTCTTATTGTTTCCAAATTATAAAAATACTACACATATTATATATTTTTGATTTGGTTAAATGAATGTAGGTACATATGTACATATACATACATTTCAAAAAAGAAAAATTGCATTGGTCCATA
>SSSI01009921.1:0-30138 GCA_004796505.1 Oryzaephilus surinamensis
CACGTTTCATTCATTCATTCAATATTATCGTAAAATTACTAAAGTAAAGTATGGACCAACTAAAATTAACGTAGTTCTTTCTTTTCAATAAAATTAGAAATATTTAATACATCATATTCAGGAACCTTGTTTGTTAAGTAAGTAATATGTATTATATTAATAATTGTCCACCAAATGAACACATTATAAATAGGAAGCATTGGTAAGATTGTGTATATTTTTAGGTGGACTTATAAAATTTCCTTGGCGCATTTATAAAAAAAATAATAAATAATAATTGTTATTGCACTTGGCATTAAATAATTAAAGAAAAACGAATTTTATAATAATAATAATAATAAAAATAATATTAATATTAATAAACAAATCACAGTGCTAAGGAGTATCACGGTCGCCTGTTTCAGACCGGCCCGGTGGTGGTTGATTACGTTTTGGTGGTGGTTGTAATGGAAACAATCGATGCTCAGATGGCCAATATATTTGTCTTTCGTTATCATCAATACCAGCAACGGCCGTTATTGATGGTACATACTGTTCTGGCATCCAATCAAACGAGAATGCAGTACCAGAATGTGTACTTGGTGTTGCCGTTGGTGTTGGCGGTGCACTACCAACGTACGGACTAAGTTCTTGATGACACAAATCAGGAACTTTTTGTAACGTATCTGACCACGGAGGACTTGGATTCCACTGATCCATTAATTCACTAGGATCAACTTTAAGTAAAGTTCTAGGCCGGTCCGACATATGTGATATAACTAATAAACCACTACTACCACCATCAACATCCGGTGCATCCACGTCGGCTACATCTAATTCGAGGTTTTGTAATTCTTTGGATTTGCGTTTACTGTAAGAATAATCAACTGGCTCTGAATCGGCACGCCTGTGATGGTGATGGTGTTGATTATGGTGGGCATGTGTTGTTGTCGCTGTATGATGTGTTATATGTGATGGTTGTAATGCTGTTGGCATCGTACTTAAATGAGAATAGCCGGCCGTATCGTGTGTAGCGGAAAATTCCGATCCTTGTGGATGTTCTGGATAATATAATAGACGGGATGATGGACCAACATCGTACGCTATACCATATTGTAACTTATTTTGGACAGAATAATAATGGTACAACCAACTATTCGTTCTCATTACAGCCGCTTCGGCATCACTCAGTACTTGATTTGTACACACAATTACTGGTTGTTGATTATTTTCTGTACTCTCTTTTACTTGTAATACACAATGCATCCACAACCATTCACCAGTACGTCGTTGGAACTGCGCTAACAATATACAAGAACGTTCCTGTTCCGATTGGGTAACTGCAACAATATTACATATACATAGTGGTCACATTGTTTTGTTTTGTTTGCTGTATATTTAAAAATGGATGTTTTTTTTATTAAACTTACTAAGTCGATGTTTAGTCTGGGCCTCACGTGTGCATTCCCAATGCAGCAGCCGGTACCAGGACACCCCCTGTAGATCGGAGCGCGGAAAGCCCAGGTAGAATTCGCCGCTGCAACACAAGTGTAACAGTCATCGTGATTTATAGTATTCGATGTCACCGGCTCTCCCGTGACCCGGTGACCTGAACCGCCTCAGCATCACGAGCAAACCATTGATTTATCGCACTAGCAAACAAAGCCCTATAGCATATCGCTCATAGTGCACAAATATACATATACATATATATGTATATATGTGTATGTACCAGTTCCAGTACCAGTACCAGTACAATACAAAACAAATTACTGTTTACTGTCCACAGAAAACAATTCAACTGGCAAATATTTTGAAAATCATCATTGTTAAAAATTTTAACAATCTAGTTTTCAATTTTTAGAATTAAGTTAGTCATTATTATTTTAATAAAATTCTATAAAATAAATTGAGAAAGTAAAAAAACGGATGGAAAAATAGAAGAAATAAAAAGAAAAATATGTAAATATAAACATACTTGGTGTCAATATGGATGAATCTCATATCCATAGAATGTATTGATGTGAATACATTGGTGGCACCCTGTACAACACACTCCCTCGTTTCTGGCATTGCAACTGGTGTGCAGGTGGCCAGGAAGACGGGCTCATTTCTACTACACAGTGGCAGAAACGACAAGTATCGGCCTTGCACAAGCACTACCTGTGACAATAAACATAAACATTGGCGCTTTACTATTCTGATGAAAACAGTTCGGTAGATCATTTCCATATTATACTAACACTATAATACTTGAGAATCTCTTTTTCTGTTGTAAAGTTCCTTTTTTGTTTTTTCCTTTTTTCTTATACTCTCGTATATGTATTTGTTTTGTATGTGAATGTAGGCGTCATAACATATACAACAACTTGCACCTTCATCTAATTTACATATTACGTATGTTTAATGATATATGTATCGAGATAACGATATAGGTACTCCACAACGTGACAATAATACACAATCACAATACATATTAAACATTATATTATGTATTTACTATGTAGTTGTATTGGTAATCAATTTATAATACAGTTTAAATATAATATACCTACTTATAAACGTCTATCACATATACATTATATACTTTATTAAACTAGTAATTCGTTTATTACAATTTTAATTTATATAATTAATTAAAATCTTCTATATACGGTTTGAATATGTCTTACCAAAAATAGTACCTATACAAAAATTGACATAAATTTTCACATACCTAATTACCACTGTATTGAAATACTTTTATTGCAAATAATTTTCTATTATTAATTATTAAGGTTCAACAATATTCATAAAAAATCAAAAGTTATTACCATTATGATGCAATAAAATGTTGAAGTTTTTGTGATGTTAAACTGGATTTAAGTTTCAATAACATTTCCAAGGTTTTTTTTTCTCGCATCTAATACAAATATATGGAATATAACTTTATAGAATTTTCCCTTCGGTTTAAGATTTTTTTATTTTTAAATACGTTTGTGAAAAATCTAATGTATGCATTCGAAGAAATCGTTTATATATATATGTATACATATATATAAAGAAAGAAAATAACGATAACAATAATAAAGTGTAATACGTGTTGCATTGTAAATGTGCAACTTGTATTTAGATAGATTCCTGCATAGTATCTATGCTATAGTAACTATTCTATAGGTGTGGGTGGAATCATTGCTGCTGTACCAGATCGGTAAGAGGGAAAAGAGCGTATTCGACCCGTTGAGGTTACTGCATAGTGAAAGGCAGATCCGGCATTCTTAATTCTGCACAAGGTATTATACTGCTGCGTTTTTAACTTTTTATCCCTAATATATATATCTACATACATCTTACACTGAGTGGTGTTTCCCAAAGAATTTTTTTGAAAAAATAAACAAATTCACATATATTTCTTACCTTTTGATCACCAAATCTCATTTGTCTTCTTGCATTCCTTGACACATTCATTCTACATAAAAATAATCGTACTTCATCACTAGGATTATTATTTGATCCTGAATTTACTGGCCTTCCTAATTCACATTGTATTGCTTGATGGTCTTGTTTATCTATAATATCATAAACACTATCTCCATGAATTAATAAATCCTCCTAAAAAAATTCATATATAAATTTTTCACACACATTATCAACAGAAATATGTTGTTTATTGTCGTTATTTATTTTTTTGTTACATTATGGAAAATATCTATACATATACGTATATGTACGATTAAGAAAGAGATTGGTATATAACGGGTGGGGCAGTTACAATATTAATAAGATGTAAAAAGTGCCAAGTCATTAACGTTGATGACATGAAATCAGTCGGTCGCAATGCTTTATAAAACTAAATCCGGAACAACGACTGTCAAAGACTTTTCTTCTTTAAAAATAATATAACAGAGAAAAAATAACATATACATACACACATACATATATACATATAATAATGTATATAAATATGTACATATATTCATTTTATATAAATATATATGTATATGAGTTATTAAATATTAATTATAAATACAAAGTTGCGTTTTTAATTATAATTTATATAATAAATTATAAAATATTATAATAAGTGAATAAATTTTCTTTAAATCATATAAATTTTATTGTTTAAAGTCGACTTTTGTACGGAACTGTCAGTATGGATTTTGAAGCTCACTCTTAAAGCTCTTTGAAAAGCTCAAAAAGTTCGCTCACCTGTAAAACACTCACCATGGAATGACCCAGGTACTCTGCAGCGTTATCCGATATGTACAACAGTTTACCATTTTGTGTCATCATCATAAGAAAACCGCTCAATGCCTTGAAAAAAAAAACAAATAACATATAAATATAGAAGTTGAATCTGAACCTATTAGTATTTTATAAATTTTGAAATAAACTATTTACAATTTATAATAAATTTTTAAACAGCCTGTATGACGAGTATATTTAAATGGCATTGGCACGTGTTCATACGTTATAATAACGAAAAGCAGATTGAACGATAAACTGTCATTCTTAATAATATTAATCTTGATTAAATATCCAAAAATAAATATTTATGATATTATTATATATTGACAGTTAGAATTTATTCCAATATAGTACATTTTAAATGTATAAAATATTTTTTAAAAAGAGATTAGCATTATAATAATGCTTTTATAAATGTAAAACCATAGATATAATATTATGTCACAAATAAATTACTTTAAAAACTTTTGTTGACAATTTCCCGTTAAGTTTAAGTGTCTTATTAGCAACCAGTTTATTTTCTAAAAATCTTTCCATTTTGTTGATAGAAATCCACTTAAAAGAAAATTTCCTATTTGATAATAAAATCATTTAAATGTAGTTAATTTGTATGAGAATATGTTCAATTTGCACATTATTCAAATATGTGCATACATACATAATACATATATATTTCAATTGTATATTAAATTCTTCAAATGTAACGTAAATAATATCATCAGTTTGGATGAATCAAATGCAACTTTCACTATTAATTGGAAGGATAAGGAAATTGTTTCTTATCTACAGTTAAAATATAATAAGTATGTTAAATAATAATACAAAAATCGTTCACATTTTCAAACTATTATAAATACTGCCCTTGAATATTAGTCAAAAAATCGACACACCCCCATTACAAATGTTATACTTATTATTATTATTATACATATATATAAGTATTATGTACGCCCAATCGAAGAGTGTTTCATTTTTATTCTTTTATATATACGTTAATTTTTTTTATCAAAAGGTATAAAGCGTACACTTTTTAATTTATTATTATTTATCTTATATATAAAAAAATTTAAGCTATATAGGTACGGTTTAGTCTTTGCTATATATATATATGTTGGTGTTGTAGAGATCGTTCAAACCGATAGAAGATCATTAAAGAATATATTACATGCTGTGAACGTTATATTACAGCTAAAAGCGGGCACTATATGCTTTGTGAGAAAAGTGTTTCACATTAAAATGTTTAAAACGAAGCTAAACCACTTCATAGCAAAATACTAAATTAAGATCTCTAATCAGATTTTCCGTTTTCGATATTTTTATAAACAGTTTATCTATTAACAAAGAAATATATATACTTATATGTACTTGTAAAAATATATGTATATTATACAGGGAAATTATTATTATATGTCATTTTTGATATTTTGAAGTTGAAATATGGGTTAAACAAAATATTATAAAAAAATGAATGTACCATTTGCCAGTTTGTTTAGACATTTTCAATATTTTTTTTCTATTAATGAAATTTTGTATAATAATTGACAGTTGCTTAAAGCGATTAAATTTCAACAAGATATTAAAAATTAAAATATAAACATGTAATAGTTATAACAAATTTATGTTAAGGTGAAATATCATATTATTTTGTTTTAACATTTCATTTAATTTTCCTCATCATCATTATCTTGTTTTTTCATACACGCGATTAAAATGTTTGGATACTTTTAGACTATATAAACAAAAATTGAACAATTCAAGATAAAATATAGGAAAAATAATAAAATCGACGTATAAGTATTCGAACATCGTTTAAAATCACTTTTAATGTGGCTTAATACAGAATTCATTAAGCTTGTTTACATGTTTAAAAAGAGAAAATATACTTAAATATAAGCTAAAGAGGCGTATTTATTATATATACATATATATATGTATATAAGTTGTATTATAGTGTATGTACGTTGTTAGTTGATGGACTGCTTTGCTAAAAACTGGGAAGAACTGTTATCTTAAAACACTGTGGGCGTTTATTTCAGTAACGCCCATTGCGCTTTCAGAACGTTTTACACATTATATTTATATGTCAAAAAATTTTTTTAACAACCTTTAAACATATTACATATTTACATTTCATTTTCTTTGCGCGCTGTTCATCTTCCTAACTTTTTATTTCTCGTTTTTTATCTTTATTTTTATTAAAAATATTGTATATTTAAATTAAATGAGTATATTATATGAGAGGTGATTAAAATGCCAGGATATTTTCGTATAGTTGCATTTGATTGCAATTTACTGTACAAACTATAAGTATTGTACTTATAATTTCATTTTGAACGTGTTGTGAAAATAAATAAAAATTCGATGTGAAAACATTTATTATTAGATACAAATTATTTGAATATGTTTAATATACATTTTTATAACAATTATCTATATTGTTATCATGTAGAGTATTTAATTTTGTATATCTAATCTAAATACACAGTTTGTACATGGAAATATTAACGCATGCTATATTATGTAGATACATTGGAGATACCGATGCTTAGTCAGAACACAAACCTTTATAATAATGTTAATAAATAAGAAAATCAAATTTATTTATAATGAATCATGATGTACCTAATTATAAATTTCGTTATACCTATTATTCATAATTTGACTGCAATAATATGTAATTTAAATTAAAAAACCTAAATACCATCACAATATGTTATAATAGATGTATTTTCTTTTTAATTGTCAAAATATGCATTTATAATAATATAATAATAACGTACGTACGTATTAGTATGTTTACACATTTATTGCTTAATCCGCGTCTTAATCGATACAGTTGTTCAATGTATATCTGGTATTGCCTCACCACATATATTGCCATATTTAATGACAGACTAGAGTCAGATGAAGAGCGGTAGATATTGCGGGCGGGTCCGTGGGAAAGTAGCCGTGTACCCCTCGGCTTGAGGTCACGCTTTGACCCCGCTATATAAGTCCCCTTATACCCGCACTAGCGACGATACAGATCCACCCAAGTAATGCCCTGAACTAGCACTCTTGTATTACAGAATATAAGAATATATACATATATATTGTATTATACCAGCCGGAGAAGAGTTTAGGCCCACCGAGACCGGCCTCACATCCAACGATATAAAGATGGGTCCAACAAGTGACCTCTCTTTTATTTTATATTACAATACTTAGAAAACTTTGGTCCATACTTACATAACTACATATATGCACTATATTATATAAGTACCTATATAAGAATATGTATTATCGATGTATATATATATTCGCTCTAATACAATATTTCTATTGGTTTGTATATAAATACGACTGAAATCAACAATATTGTTATACTATACAACACAATAACGTCTAATAATAATAATAATATTCTATTATTGGCTAAAACTATTTTTAAACCATCAACAATAAAACAATATTGAGTAATCTATTATTATATTTATGACATTTTCTTTTGTTTGTTGTTTTATTTGACGAAACAACATATACAAAAAAGGGCTAATGATCTTAGTAATCGATGCCAAAAAAAAAATAACAAAAAATAAAAAAAAACAAAAATCAACTAAAATTGACATTTTATTATAAATCAATATATTTTTTTTTCTAATCATTAGATGTAAAAATCATCTCGCAACAGATTTCTATTTAACTAAGTATAAAATAGGATATATATATTTATATGTACATATAAGTGTAATGTGTTGTATTGCATAATATTTCACACAGATAAATCTAGTTATTTATATGATTTGTGGGTGTGGAAGAACATAATCTACTTATTAAAAATATACCTTCATTATAAATTATACAAAATAATAAATTAAATATACTTATTTAAAAAAGCAGCTATACGTCAGGAACATTTATTTTCTTATTAATTACATTATGAATTATATATTCTTTTTATTTTAAATTAAGCATATATATATATACATACAAATGTATGGAATAATTATTATATTTATTTCTAAATTAAACTTTTATTTCTATTGAAAAATAAATCGGTTAAAATATATTATTTAGGTTTAGTCAGAAAGCTTATTAATCATCAATTTAAATAACACACTTTTTTTCTTTATAGTATGTTAGTATGTTTGTATATTGCATTTTTGCTAAGAATTAAGAAAATCATATTTAAAATATGAATTGAATTTAAAAATTAATAGTAATAATAATATAATATAAATTGGAGGTAATGCTGGCATAGTAAAAAAATATTCTGACAGCTGTCAGTATATTAGATATTGTATACCTATGTGTTTATAGTATGAAATTTTTCAGCTGTCATTATATTTAAGTGAATGTTAATCGTTATACTTTAACAAGCAGAAAAATATTCATCAATATAATTACTTGGCAAGTTATAGGTATTTTTTCTTATTATTATTTTCGATTTACGTGCGAATATAAAATTTCAATATATCATAAACAGAAAATAAAAACACGTACTAGTCATAATAGTCATGTAATACGAGTTATTTAAGAAAATTTTATAAAAAAATTCTGAAATATAGTACTAAAATACACATTAAAAAATTCGTAACTGACTTTTTTACGCAACATAAATCGTATTGATTGAAACAGACTGGGTTTAATGTTACTTTTTACATGGGAATGGGACATTTATTTTTTACTCGAGCTTTTTTTATAATACTAAACACTAAACAAAAATATAAACATTTATATGGGGAAAACTTGATGGATGGAATGTAAATAAATGTGTTCGAGAGTGAATATTCGTTACATGTTATAAAACATGTATTTATATATAATTTGAATGGATTTTATCAAGATTTAATGTACAGTAGTTCACACAAGTAGATATACATACATACGTACACACATATAATAAATTTATGAAAACGAGTTAAAATTGTTACAAGAAATAAATACATATTGTTTGGTTGAATAGAGAGTCTGTTATTTGATATCAGAGTCAGGTAATCGATTTCCGGAACCAGTAAGTAACTAATATAATACATACTTATGTATATAGACTTATAAGACTATACGACTAGTTAAAGGTAGGTATGTATTTCGTGATTATTGAAAATGTTGATATTTTTATATAATATAGGTACATACATATATTAGCAGATGAATAGATTAAATACATTTATGTTAAGTTTTTGTATGTTGTTGTTGGATGCGATCGATTTATTTAATAAATTTACCTAGTTACTTATAATAAAAAACTGTATAGCATCAGTTTTATAGTTTTTGTTACAAGTCGTAGTCTAATATGATATTATTGCAAATTATTATTGCCTCCTTCTACTACTTTTTACATAGAATTATGTATTCAGCGGTTATAGAGTTAGTAATTGCTGTATGTTTGCCCGATGCGTCTTTACTAAAAACCTATATCGTGGGAATCCATGGGCACAAATTTCTTAAATAAAACAATTACCTACTTGCGTGTTGGCAACACATTATTGAAAACATTCTTCTCGCATGATATTTGTTCTTATTTTTCATCTGTATGTGTATACTACACCTATATAGTATATATAATATATATATGTATATACTTTATAAATTCATATTTTTCTACAAGATTTTTTTCACACGACTCCCAAACATAATATATTTTTCGCTAATCATATTAATTTTTTTACGTATTATACTGATGATGCGCTTTTGACGAAAAAATGTAATATTGATTCGTAATTGAATGTTCATTATAAATTCAGAATGCAAAAAAATGATAATGATGATTAATTGAATCTACGTACTCGTATACATTTCTACAATTATTGTATGTTGAAATGTTGAATTAATGTACAAAACTAACCTTAGAGAATCCAATATTGGGCGTTGGTGTTTGGTGCAATCCTACATCGTGACATTTGAAAGCTGTAACAAAATAAAACAATTTCTATAGGAATATAGTTTTAAATTTACCGGTTTTTGTTATATTAAAAGCAAAAGTAGAAAAATTATTCCTTAACTTAAATATATCTAAACAAGTGTTTATAGTAATTTTAAATAAAACAGAAAAAAAGAAATGAAAATAACTAGTTGTATAATAAATATATTGGATACAACAAAATAACAAATGGTTTTAAAATTATACAGTCTTATGTACCTATGTATATACGAGTATATTATATGTATATATATGCATATTTAATATTTTTTTCACCATTTCTCCCACGAATTTAATTTCAGTGAATGTGAAAATTTTACAGGCAAATTGGCAAACCTTTTTTGAAATCAATTTTACAATATCATGCACACATTTAGGTAGTATATAATAAAAACAAATAAATATTATATATTATAATATAAAATATTAAATACTATTATAAGAACATAAATTGATCGTTTAAGCTTCCTTAACGTATAGAATATTTTAGTTAATAGTCAATAAATTTGTTGTATTTTTTCTCCTCAATTTTAAATATATTTCATTGATATAAATTACTTTCGTACAAATCATATATAATGTAATTTTATTTATTATTTGCGATACTACTAATATTTTACTTGCTATTTATTCTATAGATTAAATTTTAAAAAATTACGTATTATGTATTTTATGTAGAAATATTTTTTTATAAATATATTTAATTGTGCTTAAAATACATACATATGTAGGTAAGTAATTTTTAATTGTATAGTTGAACTAAAAATATACATATTTTAAATGTAGCAATTAAAGTTTAGTTTTATGCATTTATGCTACTTTAAATAATAATTCCATAATTACAAAATTTAGTTTTTTCGAGTAACGGCACAAAATATTCCAGAGTACATGCAAGTATGAAAAGTTGTTTTGAAAATTTGAACAGTTTTTCACAAAAAGACCGTATTTTCTATAAAACTAACCGTATATTATACAAGTATAACTTGAACATTTATTATTGCTTAATGCTTAATATTATAGGTTAAGCACATAATGGAAGAATGAATGCTTGTAAAATTTTTTTACATGATTTTTGTTAACAATGGACGCCGTTAAATCACGTATTATATTTTGTTAGCGAATTAAAATAAACAATCCACAAAAAAAAGTACATATAATGTGATGTATACTGGTATATATGTAGTATGTAGTTGTATATATAAGACTGTAAAATTACCCATTGTTTATTGAAATTGAACTCTGGAATATTAAGTCAATCAATGTCTTTTTACGAGTTTTAGTGACAAAATCCTCCATTGATTGGACTGTCAATTAAACTCTACAGTCGACATGTATACGTGCCTGAAAACGCTTCTTATCTGATCCGTCCGTCACTACTCCAAGACGTTGAAATGTTTATGGAATATACTGAGGAGGTATATGTCTAACTATCTATGTATTTTCAACTATTGCAATTTATTTTTTTTTCTAATTTTGCAACTATTAAATTTAAATTAAACATTTTTAACGTAAATCAGGAAATCAATTTCTATGACACTTGAATTTGTTGTTTTAATAGATAATTAGAAAAAATTCTTAAATAAAAACAATCCTTACCTTGTTGGAAATAATTCGCTTTTCTTACGTAAACACAAACTAACGCCATTAATTGTAGTTGTGATAATCTTTGTCTTGTTGATGGTGGTAAAGGTAACAATTCTCTTAAATTTGCTATTTCAGCATTTATTAAGTCTCTTCGTAATTTACTGGCACCTTTTGTTGACTTATTTGCATCGAACCTTTAACCAAATACAAATTATTCACAATCAAAATCGAATTTTTATACTAATAAGTATTTATGTAGAAAAAATTGAACTTTTGTAGAGCTTTTACTGCATGTGAAAATCGTGTAAACCTGTGTTTTTTATATAAAAAAACTTTAATAAGTATAGCATACGTGACATTTGTAGCCGACTTTATAAAATATTACACACTTATCACTTAGTAAAGCATTTATTTGTAACAAATCATGTTTACCACACAAAAAATATATATAATACTCCTATTATCCGGCACAAATTTAATAATAGTGTAAAATCCTTTTATATATATATGCTATTAATTAAAAACATATCATGTAATTGATTTAATCGTATTATTCTTTTTCAACAGTTATCAAACAAAATATTTTTTCAGTTTCTTTGTATAGAAAAAATTCTTACGAAAATTCATCATTTTCATGCTTTAATTAGGTATACAAGAGTTCCAAATAGTCTGGTGAACTGTTTTACACTACATATAAGTAAAAAAAAATGAAAGGATAAATAAATTAGTAACGCACGATGTATTTAATATAAGCTTGAACAAATATATCTAAATCAATTAAGTTGTTAATAGAACAAGCATCTATTATTATGACTAAATTTACATTAAATACGATGTACATAAAAAATAATAATAATTTTTAACAAAAATATTATTTCGGAAGTGTTTGAATGGCCATTAAAACAGTGTTAGATGTATGTATCATTATTATTATTATTTTATAACAGTAGGTAATGTTTTTAGTAGTTGTTACATAGTCAGAGAACATGTATGGCCAAACCTTAATAAATCCACTTGTTAATTACTGAAACCGTGTATCTTGTTTAGTACTTATGTTATACTATATAACATATACATATACCACACTTATTTTAACTGAGTTGAATACGACGATATAATAAAACATATAATAGATACATACATATATGTATAAGAAGGTAAAAAATATTCAAGTACCATGTTAAAAACACGTTTTTCACAATCTATGTACATATATATCGGTTACATACGTATACAAGTTACTACCTTCACAAAAGTGACCTATAAATTTAACATTGATTATAAATTTATTTAGATTGATAGCCGCATCTCTTATTACCAACACTTGTATACATCAACTTTTTGTTGTTTTTTTTTTTGTCATTCTTTTATGCTGTTAGGCTGTTACAATTTTTTATCTATATACCTATTACGAAAATCTATACGAATATTTTCCCATGGTAATGCGACATGCATTAATCGATAATGAAGATCAAAATAATATTCTTTTTAAGGAAACAATTTTCTTTACATTAATCAAATTTGCAATAAAATTAAAATTTAGAAAAAGTGATGCACAAAAATTTATTAATTATTCTATACTCCCACGATATATGCATGTGTATGTATTATTATACTACATATAAAATGATTAATGAATCGTAGTAAATAGATAGAAAAAATTATTTAACATAAAACGTATAAATAAACTGAAAGTAATTATATATACTAATTAATACACATACATAATATTGTCTATTTTATTCGTTATTAGCCATTTAGATATAAAAAAAGGTAATATGTTTTAAAATTCTAATAGTTTAATTAATTTGTTTAGAATTAGAAAACAAAAACGATAATAAATTAAATCAATAACATGATTTATTATACTGTTACAGATTAAATATAAATAGTTACTATAAATCATATATTTTTTTTAAATTGGTGTATTCTTTTTATAAAAAAAATGAGAAGTGAACTATAAAAATATTTTCTACATAACATATACACATAGGTATATTTATATACTTATAGATACAGAGTTTTGTTCAATGCAGCTGTATAGAGAAAGAATAAAAAAATTCATTGAAAAGAAAATATATATGTATATAATTCAAGTTTTAAATTAAATTCGGCGGGTTTGAATATACATAAAATGTATATAAAGGTATATACAGTATTTTATTTAGTATATACATAAATTGAATAAATCATCGGTACGTTAAATAATAAATTAAATAGAGACTTTAATTAGTGAACCATCATACACACATATAATATTGTTACAATACAACATAATGTGATTTCAAACATATATAAACTCATATACCGTGTGATATTCATTAGAAAGAAATATAATTCTATTGAATTTTAGCCGCGTCTACTTAAAGAAATACTTCTCTATTATCGGATTATGTCTTTCTTAAAGATATCTTACAGTTCAAGTTCTATATAATTTTTATTTATATATTGCCAAGTTAAAATTTATTATTTCTATATTTAAAATCTATATTTTGTCCTACCAAATGATGTACGATTTCAATTTTTAATTTACCCATAATACCTATAGTTGTTTCATTATATCTTTGATGCTACGTCATAAATTGTAATTGTACGAACTAATCCAATAATTGTGAGTCAAAAAAGAAACTATGTTCATTAATTAATACGAATTTCTCAAGTTTTACTAGAATGTAAAAGCACAGCATATAATAATATATGCTGTGGTAAAAGGTTTCGGGGGACTGCGCTAGTCAAATGTTTGTAGAAATTCATAAAAATGACTAATTATGCGCGAAATACGTATATTCCTAATAGTGCTTTAAATTATCGTGAAATATAAAAAGTAGTGCTTAACTACATTCGTATGATTAACACAAACTAAATATTTTCCATCTCTATTTAATACTCCCTAAGTATAATATTAATGCGATAATGCTGAATAATAACATATACGTATATGTATTTGATATTCATATTCTACTATTTATGATGTAGCATCAAAGATATAGCGAAAAAAGATTAGATACATAGTATGTACATTTATAAGTGAAATATGTATTTTTATAAAAATTTTGAATTGTACTTTAAATATTTTGTACGTTATATACATAATACATATTATGTATAACTAAATTGTTATAAAAAATAGCTTTAGGTGATTTATTTCTTATGTAACTAATTATTTTGTTTTTAATTTATACAATATTTTTTTTTTTATTTTATAAATTGTGTGTAATTATAACTTCATTGGAAATTATTGTTATTGTTTATACGGAAAATAACAATATAATAAATAAGCTATCTATTGAAAACAATACTATTATAATTTCTTAGATAATAAGATAAGACTTAAATAAACGTCACTGACAATCAAGGATGTTATTTATAATTTCAATATTAATTATTTATTCATTAAAATATTGACTTTTTTACGAATCATTTACGAAACTATATTTCGTATTAATTTTGTTTATAAGTATAACAAATTGAATTATTTACAAAATTTAATGATTTATATAGGAAAACTCGATTGAATACTATAAACAGGTACTATATGATAGTACTGTTTTGTGTTTAGGACATATTACGCCTAAAGGCACAAAACCGTGCCTATATATACAATGTATAGTAAAGTTTTAGTCTGTATGGAGCCGAACCGATGATGGTGTGCACCACATACTTGATTCCTTATTGTAGAACGCGTCGTACCGTCTTTGTGTTTATTATGTTACGTTAGTACTCCCCCGCTTCAGGATCCGTAACAGCGCATAGCTCACTACGCATACTAGGTCACTACACGCGCCCATTGCCCAGTATTGTACACATTTACCACTCATAATAATTATAGTAGCTTGTTTTATTAGGATAGTACTACGATTTTTATTATATTTATTTTAAATAGATCTTAACATAATTTATATTACACATTATATTATGTATTATATGTAAATATGGATATTAACAAGCGTGTAACTAGTAATAAATAATTAAATATAATACCTAATACACTAATTGAAATCTTTTAAATCGTATTATATCGATGAGTTAATAATAATTATTTTAGTGAATGAAAAACTAATATAAATAAGTCTCTAAAATGCCTGTTACATAATATATAAATATGTATGGTACTTATAGGTACCCACATACATTTTTTGAAATGATTAAAATATAAAGATTAGAAAATCTAAATATGTAGATATCAGATTTTAAAAAAATATATGTGTAGCTATGGTTATATATGTATATGCTGGGAACAAGCAAAATAATTTCAAGATAAGTGCATCAATTTTTCGTAATAACTGTTTATAATCTTAAAACGGTTTAGCGTAGGAGAGAAAGTAGTACCTATTCGGAGCGCGCTTCGAAATAATCCCAGGCATTCTGCGATTAAGTGAAGAACGATATGGGAGGTACTTAATCTAGATTCTTCAGTCTCTTATATTATTATTTTTTTTTTGGGTAGTGGAAAAACAGAACGAATTTAATTTTGAAATAATAGATTTGAAAGATAATATATTGAACAGTATTGGTAGGTACATAAATTAGTATACATATATATATAATATTTATATATTTATATTAATAATTATATAGTTACTTTCATTTTTCTTTTATAAGTATTATTATTAATTTTTTCAAATGAATTACAATAAAAACTAATGTGTACGTACATACGTAGGTAAGATATGTATTATGTAGAAGTAAGTATATAAAGAAGACATAAAACATATTTTATGCGTCACAACAATTAAAATAAACAACTCAGATTTTTATCTGTGACAGTTAAAAGCATTATAATATTGTACATTAAAGTAAGTTGTTGAATAGTTTTAATGAAAGGTTTACATATTAAATCTTAAATTTGTAATTTATACGAATTGAAATGACATTATAGTATAATACTCATATATGTACATAGGTACACCTAATGAAAATACTTTTGTTTAGTCGATATTTTTTCTTTACATTTTATTCTTTTCCTATTAACAACACTGGGGTTTATTTATTGATTGCTATCTTATAATATACGTACATAAACACAACAATTAATTGACTATAATATATAATTCTTTAACATAAACATATAATAATTCACAGAAAATTTCCCAAGAATATTGACATTTAATAATTTTTTTTGTGTAAACTATGCAATAACAATGTTATTATTGCAAGTTCTTCTTTTCATTATTTACCGCGTGTTATTGAATAAGTAAGTATTTGTATAATAATTGTGTCTGCAGTTTGTTTCAGTCAAAATTTACTATTTAATATATATATTTTTGTTTTATGATAATACATATATAAAAAAGACTTATAAACAATAGATACGACTTGATTTAGCAATTTTCTTATAATGTTTGTAATAAGTTACAAAATTAACTTAAAATAAACTATTAAGACAAAAATATTTAATTTGAAACATTAGAAAAGCTGTTGAAGTACTTAGAAATTATAGATAAAATTTCATGCCGTGGTGGAATAAAACGAACTTATGGGGTACATTATAGAAGATGACTAGTTAAACGACGATTGAATTGTAGCCGTCCACACATTCCTTTATTATATTAGAAATATTCATCATTTCACTATTGTTATAATGTTATATTATAATTTAGGTATAACATTATTAAAATGGCATACCTATATATTATTTTATATAGTGTAATTTTTAATTTATTTAACTAAAAATTAATTCTAATAAAAATTTTTTATAGATTATTTAAATACATTTAACTATTTTTAGTTAAGTATAGGTATACTATACTGTAACTGAATTTCGATGATTCTGAAACTAATCGATATCTTTAAAAGATTCATATTACAAATAAAACAATGTCATAATTATAACATTAGGTATTAATTGTTAAATATTGTTAAAAGTAAATCAGTTTTCTATTAAAATATTTGTTTTTTGAAACAATATAAGTATGTATGTACCTATAAAAGAAGTCGATTAACCGGCTATATTAAAATGTAATCGCTTAATCGACTTAAAACTGAAACTTTCCTGAAAAACTACGCTCTATTCCTGAAAATATCGGTTTCGTGCCTTACCGTCGCATTGATATCTCTTCAAAAACAATTTATTTAATCAATAAACAATATAAAAAAATTGTTTCTATTAATATTGCCTAATAATTTCAACAAAAATTAAATAAAACAATACACATGTTATAAGTATAGTAATATATCATACATGTAAAAAATTACCGTGTAAACATTGTTGATTTTTCTGTTATAATTCTAATTATTAAATATATAAATGAAATAAATAAATATTTTCTTTCACACACCACATAATAATTGTATATGATTTAATTTTGGCATATTTGTTGTTATTTAAAAAATTATTTAAAATTTTTATATGGGGTTTATTGTTATGAATCGTAATGTTACAAAGCACGTGATATTTATAAGCACAAATACGAAATCGCGTATAGTTGGAGTACCGATTCATCGAAAGGTGCCCCGTCAACTAACGTTCTATACTGGGACCCTTATACTCTTAAGATTATTGCAGACCCCTTCTATTTTAATATAGAATATAGATATTATATGATACTAGAGATATATATTGTATATATAATAATACATTATTCTCGATACTTTTACATATACCTAATTAACTTTTTTTTATTTAACTAACTTGTATAATAGTTAATCATGGTATTTAGCAAAATTTATATTAATTAATTAGATATGTATATCTATAATAAATAATATGTACATTATTGGATACATATGTAATAGGTATTAAGAAAAATTTCTAAATACTCGTAATCATGTTTAATAGATTTAACATATCGTTTAATTTTTTTTTTTGTATTAATAGGTATTATGTATATATATATTTTAAAATTCTTATTATTTATCGTTTAAAACTGACAATATATTTTTAATAAAATACATAATCGATTCATATAAATATTGTGCATGTTTATAATTATAAATTTATTATTAAGTATTCATTTAAAAAAGAGGATGCTATAAAATGCACACTAATACAATATATTATTATTAGATATTTTAATATGAATATAATCTATTAATTTTTTTCTAATTGTTTATAGTACGAAATAAAATTTAACAAATATTAATACCTACATTGTTGCTTTATTGTCTCGTATTTATATATTATATTACACCTTATAATAAAAATAAGCAGTATTAAATTAAATAGATGTAACAAAAGTTTAACAAGTTTAATTAAAATTAAACAGAAAGTAAGGACAAAAATATATATGTATAAAAAGCAGGAACTTCTCCCTATCAACAAATTGTAATAATATAAAATGGTATATTGGAAACTGAAATTATTTCTATTTTAACCATGAACTTTAACAATGTTTTGTAATTGTCTTAAACAATTTTATTATAAATATATTTAATACAAATGTAATAGAATTTCTATACACGCGAAATAATCATTTAATATTTTTAAATGGGCGCTTTTCTTCTTTTATTGAATAAATTATGTGTATTTGTGCTCTACTTAGGTCATACTACAACCAAGTAATGTCCGCGGACAATGACCATGACTACATGTAATAACAGGTTTAGTCTTTATATATATATATATAGTGCGGGTGGATGTTATTTTCAACTCTCTTTTTTTATTTCTTTTTGAACCACTCTTCCATGCCACCCTCTTCGTTTCTTTTCTTAGTATGTAGGTATTTTTAAAACTTTCTTTATTTTCCATATGAAAACAGAATTAAGAAAAAAATGGATCACTTTTATTATGATAAAAATTTTATGTCTTTACAATTGACTTAAACAATTTATTTTATTTACATTCCCATTTCATCATTTTTACAATGAAAAGAAATAAAGAAATTTATTGCTTTACAACATATTATTCATTTTGTTAAATCTATTAGTAGATTTTTTGACAATGCTATTAATTTTACTAATGATTTGCATTTGTATTTTTGTTTTAATATAAATCATTATCTATTTAAACTTATTTGCCACACATAATTGAAAATGTGTATATAGTTCTAATAAATATACAATAAAAATAAATAAGTGCCTAAGTGCCTAACTGCCTACTAAAAAATGAAACAGAATATTGGACAAACTATTGAAACACCCAAAGCAGTTAATTGTTACTACTCAAACAACAATACACGATTGTTATTATGTTTAACTACATAATCTGATATTTAAAAAAAAAATCGAAAAATCTCTTCAGTAGGTAGGCAACATTAATTTTTTTAAATAAAATTTTCACTTTAATACTTTTACATTTTGATTGTCAAATGCTTTGATCTTATTAGTATTAAGTCCGATATAAAAAAGATTATTGATTATTATTTTAAAAAATAAAAATAAATTTGACCGTACCTGCATTCGTTGATGCTTTTTTAGCACCTTGATAAATTTCAAATTATTTCTCTATAGGTTTTGGTGAATATTATCTGTAATTCGAAATTTTTATAAGTGGAATTTTTTCCAAGCACTTCAAGTTCAAGTTAGGGAAGTTCCGCACTGTTTATTTTAATAAAATGTTTATACAAAATTTCCAAATCAAAGTTGGTGTGATTCACCCCTTTATAAAAAAAATATTGTTTTTATTTGGCGACTCTTACATGTTTTGTTTTCTAATTAGATTAGGTATTAGTTACTTCATAGACGCGGTCGGATGCACATGTATACTTAGTACATTTAATTAATTATAATTTTCGTTTCTTATATACTAATACGTAACTATTTATTTTTAAATAAATAAATTGAATTAAACTATAAAAAAATATCCGTTTATAATATAATACCTACATAAATACCTAATATAAAAATGGGAAAGCACATTAAATTGCAAAGTGTGTTATAAATTATAATAGTACCTATATGAAGCATGCGAGGTATCAAGTGCAAATAGATAATTTTCATTATATGTAATTATAAATTGCGGTTTATATACAAATGTATAGTGTATTAAATATTGTATTATAAAGAATTGGAATTTCTTTACGAAATTAAATTATTTTAATACTTATAATAAATATGTAGGGTACGTGTTTCTTTTTTATCTGCGTCTGCGAGTTTGTGAAGAGTTTAAATCTTAAATCGCAATCTATTGCCAAATAAAAAAATACGCTTTTTAGTTTAAATAATTTTATTTAAACAAAGTTTGTTAACTTTTTATTAGGAACAACGAAAGAAATGGGAGAATATGCAAAAAGTATTAGGTACCACTATTAGGTGCCTAGGTATAGGCTATCTATCTATATCATAAAATCTTAAAAAATTCCAACAGATCAGCAACGCCAAGTTTTGGCCGGGAAAACCCGAAAAATAGCCTGATATATAATACACTTAAAATTTGTTTAAATTATTTAATCATATCATATCATATCTTTGTCCTTTCCTTTAAAATTTCAGCTATAGCTAACAGAGTAGACTGGCCGTATATTCGTTTATTTAACGCTTGTTTGGTTGCAGAAATAAATTTTTGTCGTGTGTTTTAGTGTATTTCTTTATCACCCTAAAAGCTGAGGGTTGCATTTTGCAAGTTGCAAATCAACATGGAGTTTTAAGGTAGAAAGAAAATGTCAAATAAATGTTTTATTGTTAAAACGAAATGTTTGTTTTATTTTAATTTAATACAATTATAATATCATTAAGAAAACAAACATGTCTTCCAAAAGGTAAGTGATATAATATCTTATTGTTTAATACTGTTAAATATTTAAGAACAGCTGAGGTTAATTCATTTTCTGATGTTTAAAAAAAAAAGTTGTGTGGTATTTTAAAACAATATTCTGTACAATTGTTATGTTTATTTATAGTGAATTGAAAAAATTATCAGAGGAGAGTTTAACAAGACAACCAGAAGAAGTATTTGATATAATATGTAAATTGGGCGAAGGAAGTTATGGTAGTGTTTATAAAGCATTACACAAAGAATCTGGTCAAGTATTAGCAATTAAACAAGTACCTGTAGATACAGATCTTCAAGAAATTATAAAAGAAATATCAATAATGCAACAATGTGACAGCCCATATGTTGTTAAATATTATGGTAGTTATTTTAAAAATACAGATTTGTGGATAGTTATGGAATATTGTGGAGCCGGTTCGGTATCAGATATAATGCGTTTAAGGAAGAAAACGTTATCCGAAGAGGAAATTGCCACAATATTGTCAGACACATTGAAAGGATTAGAATATTTACATTTAAGAAGAAAAATACATCGTGATATTAAAGCTGGTAATATATTATTAAATTCTGAGGGACATGCAAAAC
Source organism: Oryzaephilus surinamensis (assembly GCA_004796505.1). Taxonomy (NCBI): domain Eukaryota; kingdom Metazoa; phylum Arthropoda; class Insecta; order Coleoptera; family Silvanidae; genus Oryzaephilus; species Oryzaephilus surinamensis. The sequence continues at coordinate 21,927 of SSSI01009921.1, forward strand.
TTGCCGATTTTGGTGTTGCTGGACAATTAACTGATACAATGGCCAAAAGAAATACTGTGATTGGTACACCATTTTGGATGGCACCAGAAGTAATACAAGAAATTGGATACGATTGTGTTGCCGATATTTGGAGTTTAGGTATAACAGCATTGGAAATGGCTGAAGGAAAACCACCGTATGGTGATATACATCCAATGCGTGCTATATTTATGATACCAACAAAACCGCCACCATCGTTCCGTGAACCAGATAAATGGAGTTCAGAATTCATTGATTTTGTCAGTGGTTGTCTTGTTAAAAATCCAGAAGAACGTGCAACAGCAACTGATTTATTAAATCACGTATTTATTGGCAATGCAAAAGCACCAAATATATTAAGTAATATGATACAAGAGGCACATGAAATTAGGGAAAATCAAAATTTTAGAAATACAGCAACAAATGTACCAGTCAAACAAAACATCACAGAAGAATCTGTAATCAGACAAATAAAATTCCATGTTTTTTGTAATATGTTTGTTTTTTAGGACGATGAAGTTAATTTAGGTAATCAAACAATGGTACAATGCACTGATGATGGTACTTTAGTGCCTGGTAAAGGTGGTACTTTGGTGCCAATGTCACCAAGTGGCACATTAGTTGAATTAGAATCTGAATTAGGTACAATGGTAATAAATAGCGATATAGATGAACAAACAATGAAAAGTATTAGTTAATTTTTTAACGTAAAAACTTGTTTATAAGAATATTTTTATATTTTAAGGACATGATACTGGTTCTGAACAAAATGTTAAAAAATATAGGCCAATGTTTTTAGAACATTTTGATAAGAAAGAAGCTGAAGTAAGTTAAGAAGTACATCGATTTGTTTTAAATCGATGTAAAATTGTTTTATTTTAGGGTAATGGTGTTGTTAATCCAGCTACATTAGATAATCCAGAAATAAATACGGAAGATCATCAACATTTTCAAAGTAGTTTTCATTTTCAAATAAATCAACAACAAAATCAACCACAACAACTCCCTCAAGAACTGAACCCACAATTTCATCGACCATTTTCAGATGGCGATTTTGAATTTGTATACAATTCAGTTTTTTCTGTTAAAAAATTTCTAATTAATTTATATTTTAGTTAAAATATTTAAGTTTTGAAGAACTGAAACAGCGAATGGATACTCTAGACTTGGACATGGAGAGAGAAATAGAAGAATTAAGAAGACGTTATCAAATTAAACGTCAACCAATAATAGATGCAATGGACACTAAACGCAAACGATCACAAAATTTCTGATTAATAGATTCCGTTTTTTTTTAACAAACAAATTATGGTGCTCAAAAATAATATTTCGTTCAATGAAATTAATTTATTATACATAGTGATGAACCCCATTATTTTTTAGCCATATTTTAGCTATACAAGTCAACAAAATAATTCTTATTTTGGCCATTTTATCTAGTGTAAAGTGTTCCTAATTGTTGTACTTACTTAAAAGAAAGTATGGAAAATACTTTTTTTAAGCCTAATTTTTATTTCATTTTGTGTTTTGTTTTCGTTGGTGTTTCTCTATTTGATTCCTTTATTCGTATTATTAAGACGTTGTTTCATTTTTACTCAAACTTATTAATTAGTTATATGGAATATTTATTCCCGCGAATTCTTATTTTGTACAGTTTTTTCATTATAAACCAACAAATTTAGATATATAACCATGTACGTTAAGTACGCTTGCTGTGCCTTTTCGTAGATATATAAGTTAGTTGTAGTCCTATTTAGTAGGAGTGTAATATTTTTGATTATCCCAGAATAAAAATTATTAATACAGCATTTTGTTTGTGTTAAAAGAAATAAAACAACCTATTTAAATATTTTAAATATATTTTATTTATTTACAACGAATTAATTCTAAGTTTTGTTTTTTGACATAAAACAATTAATTTAATTAATAATTTACCAATTTTTTTTTCAATTGAAATGAAAACGATACGGGGGCAGTTAAAAAATATGTTTTATAAAATAAATAAAATTATTGTTTTGTATTAGGTAAATCCAAAAGAAAATTTCCGATTACAGAATTCATTCCCAAAAATAATAATTAATAATAGAACGGAAATAATTGAGTATTTTACTTAAAATAATTCAGGTCAAAAAAAAATATCTAATACCTCGAAATTTACGTTTACAAATTGTGAAAATGCCATTTTCAATTATTATATTTCGTATAATAATATATTAATTGAAAATGTTTGACAAATGTGATGATTTGTTCGTGTTATTAAGGCTTTAACACATTTTATTTTAAGGTTTGTTTTTTTTTTGATGAAGGCACTATTTATTTATATAATACATAATATGTATAATTATATAAATGTTAAATTGGATAATAAATGGTGTTTAAAACCTTAATACTAAAAATATAGTATTTTTATACAAAAATTTTTAATGTATAATATAATCTTGTATATAAACTAGTTTATTCATTATATAAACGATTGTCGAATATAATATTATTAAGCATAACTGTGTATATAAAAGGCACCAAATTGGATGGATTTTGTTTTGATATGAGCGTCAATATTATGTTTTATTTGTTAACATTTTAGTTAACTATAAAACAGTGTATAAATAGTATATGAATAAAAAATATTTTGCATCAAATCAATTCCATTTAAAAAGAAAATGGAAAAGATAGTGCTTTCATTACATGTATATTGTATTAAATATTTCTAGGTATAATAATTTATACCTATATGTATATGTATAAATTAGGATGGATGAAAAATATGATACATTTGATTGTTAAATTGATTTAAGAAAAAAATATCACCAAATATACATCATTAAGCCATTATTCTTTTTCAACATAATTAATTAATTATATATAATATAATATATAAAATAATACATTATTAACAGTCACGAAATATCCGGAAATTTTTCGATATGTGCAGATTAAATAAGTATAAATAATAAGTGAAGAAAAAAAAAACAATAAATAAATAAGTTCTCTGGTCTAACGAATATTTCGGTTTGTAGTAAGTAAAAAAAGATCATCCGAAAATAATATAATTCAACAGAACATTATTTATAACAAAAATGAACCTGATATACATACAAAATGCTCTCAAAAAATTTATAATTATAAACAAAAATATATATATTATAACATATAAAATATATTTTAAACTTATTAATGATTATTGCCATGAAAAAGCGTATTTAGGCACGTTTTTATTTTGATTTTCGTATATTCTTTATATTATTGCAAATGAATTAACGATTATAATATAATATATACCTAGACAGCAATAATTACAATAAATAACAATTAAAAAAATTTATATATAAAATAATTTCGTCAATAGTGAGTCAGTAGTGAGTGAGTTTTTTTGTGTTATCATTTAAGCTGTCTTATATGACTGTAAATAGCAAGAAAGACAAATAGATGAGCAGTTATTTATAATAAATGTTTAAATATGCTAAATAATTTCACAGAGATATTGTTTTATCAAAAACTTTGTAAATGTTATATTTAAGTACCAGCTTAAATAAGTTTTCAATATAATACATACTCTAAAAGAATATCTAGGTAACATTATTTGATACGAAATGTTAGAAATAATATTATTCAGTTAATTTATCTGTGAATAATTGAGCATGTAAACATTATTTTATTTTGTTTTGTTTTGTTTTGTTTTTATATAATTTTTACAGCCAAACGAGTACGTTGTCATTTTTCGCATTAGTATTTGTTGAATTAATAATAGATTGTACATCATCTAATATAGGAAATTCTTCTACCAACTGCAAAGTCGGTACTAAATCATCTGTTGTATCAATATTATCACTTAATGTTGATAAATCTGATGTATCCATCGTATGTGTTTCACTTGTAACATCAATGTTATCATCCATATTTGCTAAAAAGTCTTCTGGTGTATGTGGCATTGAGTATGTCGAACCCATGCCTTTTAAAAAACAATTAAAATTCCATTAACAATATGTTGAAGCGATGGAATTATTTCTAATATAGTTTTTTTAATATTAATAAATACCTAATCCACTATCTCCTGATTCCTGTCTTGAATGATCAGTCAAACCCAAAAATGGATCCATTTGTAAATCACTAGTACTCCTCATCATAATTTCTTGGCGTCTAATTTCTTGTCTTCTAATCTCTTGTTGCCTTTGTTTAAGTCTTTCTCGTTCAGCTTGTAATTGATGTAAGCGTATTTGTTGTGCTTTTGCTGGTGAAGATTGTGATATTGTTGTATTGTGCCATGTTGACTGTTGTATACCATTGGGTGATCTTTGCAATTGTATTGCTGAAAAAAGAAAAACAACAAATTAACATAAAAAGCCAAATTCATTCTTAAATAATATCATTATTTCGAATTTCATGTAAGTTGACACTTACGAATTCGAGGATCAAACCACGACGTGGTACGCGTTTGATGATTAATGAAATAAGTCTCCCCTTCATTCGTTTGGGCCTGTTCCCATCCTTCGGGCAATGGGCCCAAATCTACATCAGTACTTATTTTCCCAGCTAAATAAGAAATTTTTTACATTAGGATATTAGTTATTTTTAAAAAATTTCCAAACTATCTCAATTATAATATGTAATTAAAAAATGAAGGCCTTGTTATATTTCATTAATATTTTATTTTTTTTTATCTATTATTGTAATTATTTTTAATATCTTACGGGTTGAATTTGGCGTTTGATGGACTTGATTTGATAAAAGATGTTCTGCACTTTGATGGATGGCCGCTTGTGCAGCCAAAGATTTTCTTGGATCTTCCCATGTTGTTGTTCGTGTTGTATGACTAGAAAAAACAATAACAAATTCACTTTAAAATTCTTCAAACACACGTATTTTTCAACTTTAAATACTATTTATTTTGTCTAACTCAATTAAAGGTACAAGTTTTATTCAAATTTTAAAAACCAAAAAAATTCATTTTAAAAAATATCAAACAACATAAATATAATTACATATTGCGGTAAACTGAACGAGATGATGTGAAATCTCACGTGTTTTGTTGAACGTACAAAATACATTAAACGCAATTTTTTAAACTTTAAAAATTCAACTAGTGTCGACATCTACGAATTTTAATTTAATTCAGAACTAAGTTTAGATTCGAACAAATTTATAAAGTGAATGAAACGTTCTTTATGTGCTGATCGAGTTAAATTCGAACACAAGTATTTAAATGCATCAAATGAACATATGCTCCTATCGTGCTGTCAAAAATAGAAAATTTGAATTTAAATATTAGATAATTTTTAATTGAATGTTCATTTTGTAGTGTTTTATTCGATGAACTTAAAATTGGCGTCATAAAACTGAGTGTCTTGTGTGAATCTTTTCTATTTAAACTTTACGATGTAATAAAATTCAGTCACTGTCTCTCACATCCATAAATAGACTTTGTTTCTTTTAGAGGAAAATGATAATTTTTCTAAATTCTTCACTATCTTAACAGATAGTCCAGTTATAAATAGAGATAGATACATAGACAACTCCTAAATTTATTTCAAACGACAATTAGGGTCATGAATTGTAAAAATAAATATAATTCATACACAAATGTTTTTATCTATTATATATCCACGTAATAATTTGCGTTTTAAATATCTTCCAAATTTATTTTACAATTATATCACAAAAAAGTGAATGGATTTTCTCTATTTTCGTTTCATATTAATTTTGATTGAGTCATTTTTCTGTGTATAAAATATAAATACATACATATGTATATTATATGTCTAATAAAATATTACCTGTTTTCATCATTGAAACATTCGTCCTTTAAAGGCCAAATGAATGGTCTCTTCTACAGGAAATAACTATTGTAGCATTTTAAATGTTTGCACAGGAATTGTATTTAATTATAATATACAGTTTTGATACCGATTTACATTTAATTTAACTATGCACATTTGTATTGGCGCATATTTTTATTTATATAGGGGAAAGTTTATACTTTTATGTTTAAATGTATATAAAATTTTATAACTACAATAGATTCGAACTCTACTAATATTACTTAGTAATAATAAAATATAGAAAGTAATACACACACACATACATTCATATATTATTACTCAATTTAACAATATAAAACAAATATTATGTATTTTATTGCACAATTTTAATATAAAATCACAAAACGACCGCGTGGTGTCAGCAAAAACCTTCAAGAACATTTATAAATATAAATATTTTCCTAAGAAAAACAGATACATACATATATACATAGGTATATAAATTATATTATGGTAGATTATTTTAACAGGGGCCTCTCACACCTTCTTTAAAAGAATCATAATATAATTTAATTTAACAATAAGATATACACGCATGTGAAGTATAAACATGGTCAAAAACAACAATTATGTATTTAAATTATCTATCGACTACATGAAATAAATAACTGTTCATTCGTTAAATATGCATTGAAATTTTATTGTTTTTTCTTTTTAAAACTACATAAGTACATACATACATACATACATATAACTAAATATAATATTTAATTAAAAAGCTCGAATTTTATTAAAAATATAATAAACAATTTCATATTATTCGAAATTTTACAATTCTTTAACGAATATTCAGTGAAAACAATGTAAGTTTCTTAGAAATTACAGATAACGATAATTAGTATTTTATGAATTATGATTAATTAGAAAGTGAATGCACTGTATAGGTATGCATTAGTGATCATTATTACTGTGTATCTGTATAAATAAATGACTATTTCTTAAGGTCATCGTATTCAGGAATAATAATTTTTAGTTACTTCTTACAATAGATATTTTACAGTTATTTCGTCATTGGACTTACCTTAAAAATTTTTCCTATCTTTCTTTTGTATGTGTATACAATCTATTATATATTAGTGCTGTTAACCGTGGCCGGTTAAACGGTTAACCGACTAAAATTTTCTTATTTACTATCGGTTAAATTTTTTAGTTTAACCGGTTAACCGGTGTTTAACCGATTTTCGGTCATATACGGTTAAATTTGATCGGTCAAACTTAGTCGGTTAAATATTAATCGGTGAAATTTTGGCCGGTTAAATTTTAATCGGTTAACTCTCTATTATTTGCATTTGATTATAGTTAAATTTTAGTAAACTAAATTTAATTAAGCTGAATTGTTTTGATATCAAAATATTTCAACTCAAATCAAATATATAAACCAAATATTTTGGTTTTATTGCAATAAATTATAAACACCTATACAGCAAGAAAATGAAATAATATCTTATAAAAAAAAAAACAAAATACATGAGACTTACGAGTATACATATTACATAATAATAATAATACCCAACTAGTAAAATAACTAAGTATAAAATTAATATGAACAATTTTTTTCAACAATATAGTATATTATAATTTATTATTGTGTAAATATTATTTAATAATAAATATTTAATAATAGTTTCGGTCCGGTTACGAATATGTGAAACCGGTTAAATTATCTGTTACTCGGTCAAACTCAGTTTTTGATCGGTCAACCAATTTTTGACCGGTTAAAAATATGATTATCGGTTAACCGGTTAATTCGGTTACGGTCAAATTTATTACTTGACCGGTTACGATCATTATTCTCCTAAATTGACAGCACTACTTAAACTGCTTATGAAGTTATAACAACGTTTAGATAATCAATGTCACGTGACAAATTAACGAAATCGAATAATTGTGAATCAAAATAGAAACCATGGGGTCGATTCTTGACTTTCGAATGATAGAAAATCGTATTTTTTTGTCACCTAAGGTTGGCAACATCTATTCGAAATCTGAATTCTATTGGTCCAAGCAGTAGAAAATGCATGTTTTAATCGAAACTTTATGCATTTTGACATTTGTCATTCATAAATTCGAACAAAAATTCTACCGTACGAAAGTCAAGAATCGACCCCCATGTTCATATTATGAATCAAAATTTGAAAATGTACTGTGAACATTAGTTCATTAGTTTGATAGATTTAATAAATTGTCATGTGATATTTAAGATTCACCGATCAAACTGTATGTTACCTATATGTACTCTGAAACTATTTTTTATTGTTTCGTGAGAGAAAGCAAATGTATGGTCATCAATAATTATACCATAACATGTTTATAATAAGTAGTAAATAGGAAACAGACACACCTGTTCAAATTGTAGGTCAAATTATTCGTTTTCTATC